>VZTU01024378.1:2611-53143 GCA_013400835.1 Zapornia atra | reverse complement strand
TGTAGCTCCAGGCCTGGAGGTTGGTGGCCCTGCCTGTGGCAGCTCTGTGATCCTTGGGGTCCCTTCTAACCCAGACCAAATCTCTGTTTGATTTAATTCCTCTCTTCTTCCTCCTTCCCTTCCCAGGTCTCTTCTTTTCTGGTAGCTCAAGTGAGGAAGCTGAATGAGAGCAATAGCAAAAGGTACCAGTTCTGTGACAAGCGGATTAAAAACTTGTTGCGGAAGATTCATGCTGATAAAGACAAAGGGGAGAAGAACCAGGCAGAGGTGAGCTGGGGCTTGGAAAAACTGGCACCTTTTATAACACCATCACTTATTCCTTGAGTGCTTTCTTGAGAACTTGGAGAACTGTGAGCAGTGAAGCTCTTTACAGAGCAAGAGGGAGAAGAAGCTGTAGAACCATGAGAAGCAGCTTCCCAGAGCCTTTTTGCCCAGGTTGTAGCAAATGCTGATTCCAACAGCAAGCATGCTAAATGAATGTCAGGCTACAGAACGCTTGGTTGAGATCCTGCATTGTTGCAGGAAAAGGGGGAAGGGACCAGAGGCAGAAATGCTGGTGTCTAGCTTGCATGAAGAGCAGAATTCATGTGGATTGAGATGTTAGAATCATAGAATCAGATAGAGTGTGTTTAGAGATAGGGCTGCCATGATAAAGGCAGCCTAAATTTTTGCTTTAAATTCATGAAAATAAGTCTATTCCAGTAGTGTGAAAGGACATTTTTGATTCTATAAAGCTGCTGGTTTTGCTCTAAGGTACTGCTGGGCTGTATGGGAGGGTTTGAGGATGAGGTTCTTACCACTGAAAAGGAGAGAATTAATTCCCTGACAAATGAGATAACTCCACTCCTTGTCTTGGTGCAAGTGGAGATCATTTCTTTAAAACTCATGTTAGTATCAGATCTGTTTGTGTATTAAAGTTGTGAAAAGATGTTTGGAGTCATTCTGGCTTGCTTTGGTTGCCCCTGTTAGTTGAGTCAGTGTAGGTCTGTGGCAGCTAAGTCACATCAGGTAGTGCTGGATTTTCAGTGTCATGCTGATGCTGGTGCAACTGGGATGCTCTGAGGACACGGGCTAGATGGATTCTGCAGGTTTGTGTTCTCACAAGCCAGTGCATCTGTGCAATTTAGGGTGCTGAGGTGATGTCAGCCTAAAATGTAGCTTATTAAGGCTGCATATCATTGTTGAAGGTGCTCTCATTTTGGAGAGGGACAATTTGGAGAGGGTAACTGCTGTTCAGGCAGTCAGAGGACCCCATGTTTAGGGCTGGGCTAATACCACTTCCTAATGGTCCTGGCATTCAGCATTGTTTTTGCAAAAGATTTGGGTTTGCAAAATTAAACTGCTGCAGGTCAGGCCCTGTTAGAACAGTTGAACGTTCTGCACAGCAGTTCTGAGAAGTTACTTCATGAGGGAATTGATGAAAACAAGCTTGAGAAAATAGCCCCTGAGCTCTGCTCTGTGATGTCTCAGCACCGGTTTTGGTTTGTGTTCAAACCAACCTGTCTGAAAGTTCAGCGGTCTGTAATTCAGCTGTCAATGGGCCTTTTCCAGGAGTTAATTCCAGAGAAGTCCATCAGACTTGGACAAAACAATTTGCCAAAATTTATTTGGACATACCCGACTTTCATCCAGCCTCGTGTCATTGCTGGTGCTGTATTCCAACAGCAGAGAGCGCCAGTGCACGTTGATGGAGAGCAGTGCTTTTCCTCCCAACCGCAGCACCCAGGCACAGCTGGTTGGTTTATAACGCTCCCTTTGATGCTTCTCTAAGTTTCCAGTCTGTACCATTGTGGGATATGAGACAAACCTCAGGTCTCTGAACAGCTCGCTGGATAGGGTCTTGAATATCTCCAGAGGACAGGTTCATGTCTTCATGCTCTCCACTGTATTTTGAAGGTCCACACTTGAGACAGTAACAGCATCTTTCTTGAAGCAGTTTCTTCTTTCTGCCTGCCTTGCTCAGCCTTCCAAGACCGTGAAGGTCCACGCTTCACTGCTCCTGAAGGACTCGCTGGAGGTGCATTTGAACAACGCCACCAGAGTTGCTGATGTCTTGAGGCAGTTTCAGAAGAACCTGTGCCAGAATGGCTGGAGTATTGTCAACACTGTCAATCTCCTCAAATGGTAAATGGCTTTTTCTCTCCTTTAAAAGAATAAAGGTAAAGACTGCCAAGTGGTCTAGTGGCTGGTCTCTGCCTTCTGGCAGAGCTGATGTGGTGGCACAGTGAGCTGTCAAGAGACTGTTCTCTGCCTCTCAGTTCTGAGTTTTGGAAATAGTGTGCTGGGTGTTAGTTCAACTGAGCAGCTCCATCACTGTGCTCAGGAGGTCAGGTTGTCCCCTCTGGCTTGTTGGGTGGTATGTGAAATGTAGCAGCCTTGCTGGAGGGAAGGTGGAGTAATGTTGGCTCTGCAAAACAAACCCTCTGTAGCTCTTTTGGTGAAGAAACATCCCCTGTGCAAATTACCTGCCTGAAGCAGTATTGCTCATGTGTATGTTGATGTAGGGGCTTCCTAAAGCAAGCTCTGTGATTCCCTCCTGTGGTCCAGAGGTGAATTGCTGCAATAACCCAAAGGATGAACAGAGGAATTCCCACCTCTGTCACCATGCCTGCAGACCCTATTTAGTAGGTAATGCCTTAGAGCATCTCCTGACCACGTTCCTGGACAGGAGATGTCTAGACAAGGAAGGTGGATGAGAAGCTGGCTGAACATGGACCATCTGGGAACCAGAATCTCACTAATAAGGTACTACAGCTGCCAAAGCCTTCCTCAGATGAGCTTTTCTTGGGCAGACCATCCGTTCTAGAACAATGCTGCCAATGAACTTTGGTATTTATGCTGATTGTCTTCCTCTTGAAAAGTGTCTGTGTATAGAGAGCCTCTTGCTACCAGTGAGGAATATCTGCCTTGTTTTCTTCAGTTTTGGGTGTCCTTTTCAACAGCTGCTCTGTTCAGAAGGATCAGCGAGGCCTCTGGGCCTTTCCTGACCATTGCTGGTCTCTGAACCATAAACAGTTTTGAGGAAGAAACACTACTAAGCTACATAACTTACCTTTCATGCAGCTGTCTTAACTCCAATGTGTTTTTCTTTCTGCAGTAACAACTCAGTGGAGTGCCCAAACTTGCTCCTGTACGAAGTGGGAGGCAATATTGGTGAGTCTGGGTGGTAACTGAAAATAAGGACTCTGATATCCATTCTTTAATGCTTAACTTCTCCTAGGAGGGAGTTAAATAAAGGATGAGTCTCCAAAAGTTAAAAGGCAAATGAACAAGTGTGGGTTAACCTCACCCTGTCAAGAAAAGTGGGAACTCATGAGTCCAAACTCTATAGGTCAGTCCTAAAGTCCTTGTCAATCCTAAAAACAAACCAACCTCCCATTCTGTTGAATGTACCAAGTTAAACTCCCTCTTCCCTCACTGATAAAGGTTCATGTTTGGAATTAAGTGTAGAACTTGCAGGAGATGGGACAAGGAGCAATGGGCTCAAGCTGTGCCAGGGCAGGGTCAGCTCAGATGGGAGGGAAAAATTCTTCCCTGAGAGAGCTGTGGGGCTGTGGCACAGGCTGCCCAGGGAGGGGGCTGAGTCCCCACCCCTGGGTGTGTTTAACAGAGGGGAGATGAGGTGCTCAGGGATCTGGGTCAGCACAGGACAGGGACAGTTGGACTCGATGGTCTTAAAGGGCTTTTCCAACCCTGGGATTCTGTGTGAAACTTCCAACCACAAACTAAGGGCAACTTCATCCAATGCCAGCACAGGCTTTTAATTGTGTGCTGCTTATCTGAACTTAATTAAGGTGGTATGCTGACACACAATATCTGTACTAGCAGTGGCCAGCTCCAGGGCTGGATCCTGGCTGCCTCCACCAACTCTCTGACAAAGAACCCCTGCTAGCTTGGGTGGGAGTTTCTCAACTGGTGCAGTTAACTAAGTTGTGGATGTTTGTTAGTCATGAACCAGCTCCCACTCATCGATAGGGTATTGTCACCAGATAAAGAATACAATAGTAGGATACCAGCAGCAGAATAAGGGTGTCTGAAGACAGTGAGAGGGGTTCTTATGGCCCCTTACAGCTGCTGCTGGACAGTACTGGTACTGGAGCACTTTGCCTGTCAGTAGTGTCTGTAGAACAGCTCTGTCCTTGGGAACAACTGAGGGGCTGGATTTGATCACTGACACATTTTGTGGTGGGTTTCAAGTGCTATCATTGCTGTGTGATAGAGTCCCTCTCCACAAAGGTCTAAGCTTGGGCTTAGTAGAGCTTTAAGAAACATACATTAACTTTAACATAACTAACTAACACTGCTGAGTGGTTGTGATGTATGAATTAATACCAGTTTGGAGGGGGGAACAAGCCTAGACTGGGACTCATGAGACAAGAAATGTGGGGATTTTCTCCTGAATCTCTTGTTTTTGTAGGTGAACATTGTCTGGACCCAGACACTTACCTCTTAGACCTGTACCACGTCAATCCCCACGCTGAGTGGATAATTAAGCAAAACCCATCGTACCCTCGTGTGTTCTAGTGAAAGCATGAGCCAAGCAAAGCTTTTGATGGAAGGGTTTGGAAGGCATGGGAGTGAAATGTCCCCAGGATAGTCACAGACTGGACAGTGCTTGTGTCTCTGAAGGACAGACGGCTTTATTTACTACTTCCCTGACAGCTGGCTGTGAGAGTGCACGAGCCTACAGGCTAACTGGGATGTGGATAACAACCACCAATTATTATGTAGCAGAATTTGCAGGGGTTGTGATTATGCTCAAACAAAATAACACACACCCCACCCCAGCAAACCCTGCAGGGAAAGCTACAGTGATTGTGCAGCAAAGATGGAACACAAGAGGAGAAACATCCTCTTGAAGGTGGCAGGAGACATCTGGTTCTTCTGGAGTTGTTCTTTCTGTTGGTCACATCCACATTTTGGAGGAGGGACAGCCAAGTGCTGCATTGGTACCAGTGGCATCTCCCTTGGGGAAGCCCCACTATTGACTGTTGCACATCACCAGAAGAAGTTGTGATCCTGGGTTTCTCTAAGAAGATACTGTTATTTTCTTGGAAGAATGAAGAAGGATGTTTCCAAAACATCCAGATGGGATGTGAAGCCATAATCCTGTACCCAGTGGCTGCAGTCAAAGACCTACATGCAGTGTGAGACATCAGCTCTCCTTACAGCAAAGCATGGGATGGACCCCAGCCTTTCAGAGGGTGGTGTGACAGGAGAGATGCCTCTCACAGACAGCTCTGCTGGGAATGCAGAGACAAATGTACAGGTTGCCACTGATGATGGTGGAACTTGCATTTGTCTTGCTGGACAATGTATACATTGATGGATAACCAAGAAAATACTCTGAAGCTGATTTGAGGTCAGTAACCTGACCTGGCCACACGAACTAAACTTCTTTTTGGAAGACTCTCTGTGAATGTGTCTGTCCTAAAACCAAAACCCAAATGAACCCAAGATGCACAGCAGTTGAAATGAGAATGTACCTGGTACCCAACTGAGCTGCACAACCATCATACCACCTCAGCTCAACTTGAGCTGTGCTTGCAGAACAGGGGTGCAGAAAGATCCTTTCCCTTTGTGGCAATGCTGAAATACCTCAGGGGAGGAAACCTGCTGTGCAGTTACAAGGGATGGAACACTCACTGTTTCTGAAAATCCCATGTCTTTTTTTATATACTGTTTTTAAAGACTGTTGGATATTTATTCCTGGGGCAGAAGCAGGGCTGCCCTGCAAGTCCATACTCAAAAAGTATTTCATTTGCCAAGTCTTAGCTGCACTGTAGTCACAGTCTTCAGTATTATTTCCTTTGTTTAACTGAACCTGTTCCCATTGCAGGCTGAACTTTCCATCCTCTGATGGTTATTTTTCCCTCCAGGCTGGTGTGTACCTGTCCCTGTTCATTATCCCAAAGTCCTAGTTTCTGTTGTAAGGACACTTCATTTGGTTTGTCTGAGTGGTCCAGTTCTCTTGGTGGTTAAATCCTTGAGGAACAAGTGAGCCATAGTCAATATTCTTTCTAACCTGCATGAGTGGTGCTGATGCCTTGAAATGATGAATGTGTTAAAGAGTTTGTCTGCTTTTTCTTGTTGAGATGCTGCAGGTGCACTGACTGGTGGGATCCTTTCCATTAACTGTCCTTTTAAGAACCCATAACAGAAACTTGCAAAGAATCCCACCTCCTAACCCAGAACCCCAATGTTGTGACTTCTTGAGGTGCCTCAGGGCTTAAACTGTGCCTGAAAGGGACAGACTCTGATCCTTGAGGATGGGTGCACTGTGTCTCTTGAAAGATCAAGCTGCTTTAAAATTGGGCATTAAAAATTGAAGGTACCTATCCACTTGTTGTTTCTGGAAATCCTTATTGCAGAGCTTAGCAGAGAGCTGAGGTGTGATGCTCTAAGAAATGTGTAACTCACAAAGGTATCAGTGGGAGAGGCAGAAGAACCTGTTCCTGCCCTGAGATACTTTGCAACCTGAATTGCATCCCTGCAAATTGCATAATTCCCCACCCCCCACAGACACACCCCCTCCTATACTGGAGGTTTTAAACATACTGGCTTTCATAGGTATGGGGGGGGAATGTTCCATCACTGCTTCTGTAAGGACAACAGAGTGGGTTTGTCTGAACACCAAATAATGTGAACCAGGGCTGTGAAAAACAGGGTGGGTGGGAAATTCTTGTGAGACAAGTATCAGTTGTCAAATATGAAAAGAAATGTAAAACCAACCAAAACCAACAAAAAACCCCAAACCAAAGCAACAAGCATCTCCTTCCTGATGATGGATATGGTTTTATATTCTTCTTTCCTATCTTTATACCAGAAAGTAAGTATGAATTTTTCAGTCACTGAACCTCCTTCTGAATGCTGGCTTTTAATAACTTTTTTTATTTACAAATTTTTAATTCTGTATTTAAAATCCATTTATTCAGTGAAACAATAAAAATACAGCGAAATCTCTTGGCTCCAGTTTCATTAGTGGCTGAGGATGAGTTAATGTGGTAAATGGCACCACATCTGTGAGCACCAGCAGGATTTGTCTCGTGCCTGGAGAGGAAGAGTGAGCTGGACAAGGGTTTCTTCCTCTTCAGCTGATCCCTTGGAGCTGCTGCAAAAGAGCAATCCAGGAGGAGGAAGAGGATGCTGGTGTTGGGTATAGAAAGTCCAGAGGATGGTTGCTATGGGGCTGAAGGTCTGTTTGGAAGCACCAAGGATTAGTGGCTTTGGAAGGAAGAACAACTGCTGTTAGAGATTTAAGGGTGAGGAAGGGTGGCCCATAAGAAGTCCCCTTCCCACCCTCTCAGGCTCTTCTCAGCTGAGCTGTGCTTAGTGGCCTATATCCTGGCAGGACTAGCCAGGGTAGCCAAGGGTAATAGGAATCCAGTCTGAATCTGGTTGAATTATGACTAATATCGTAGTGTTCCATAGTCAGAGATGGAATGTGGTGTAACTTCAGTGCTGTTTAAAACCAGTAAGGGCAGCAGCCTGTCCAGTGTCACTGACAGAGAAGCAAGACTTGCCATCCTGCCCAGAAATAGAGGAGGGCTTTAGGAAGCTTTCAGTCATTATCTGAGGAAAACACCAGCTTATCAAACTCATTTCACCCATTCATCTTCAGCAGTATCAAAGTGCTAATCTCCCCAGTCCCCAAGGGCATTCTTTGACTGATCATTACACAGGCTCTCCCCTGCTCCCAACAAAGCCCAGCATTCATTCCCTATGCAACTTCAAGTCGGGTGTGCTGAGATAACAGCACACAGCATGAAAGGATCTTGCAGATGCTGGTTAAACATATTTGTGGATGTGAAATGCCTCATTTAAAAAAAAAAAAGCTTCAGAGAGAGAAAAATATTTGCAGAAATATGGGGTCTTCCCAGGAGCAAACAAGGCTTCAACCCTTGGAGGGAAATGCTGTTGGAGAAGAAGGAAATACACTTCTTGGAGCAAAGTAAGTAGATGATAGCAAAGACTGCTGTAAACAAGGTCCAGTTGCACTTGATGAAATTGCTTTCTTTTCCCTAGCATGCTCCCAGACTGGAAAACAAGGCAACCAGCACCTGTGTTTTGTGTGCTGGAGAACAGAACATTAACATTCTCCCCAGATCCTGTCTGGTCTTGATTGCACACCAGGGCTGCAGATGTCTTCACCTTGCAGGGGGAAACACAAGAGGCTGTGGGTCGGTTCAGCTCAGATGGGAGGGAAAGTTCTTCCCTGGCAGAGTTGTGGGGCTGTGGCACAGGCTGCCCAGGGAGGGGGCTGAGTCCCCACCCCTGGGGGGGTTTAACAGAGGGGAGATGAGGTGCTCAGGGATCTGGGTCAGCACAGGACAGGGATGGTTGGACTCGATGGTCTTAAAGGGCTTTTCCAACCTGGTGATTCTGGGATTTGGTATTTTAAGTTACTAGAAAAGAAAGGGTGCAGCCGCAAGGAACTGGCCGTGGCAGGATCAGCTCCTGTAGCCTTCCCCAGCCATCTCCATTCTCTACAAACTTCTATGATTTTTTGCTTTTTGGATGTGTGTAGAGACAAACACTGTCTGGTTTGAAGCAGTGTTACCTTGGCTGTCCCTTCCCAGTTCCCTGTTGTCCAGGGGAAGGCAGGTGACCTCCCCTGCCATGGTGCTTCTCCCCAGCACACGGAGCTCGCAGGATCCACTGAGCTCGAGGGGTTGAAATGTTCTCCCTCACACTGTGATCTGTTCCCTAGCTCTGAGGGCTGGCCCAAGGAATGGGAGTGGGGAGGGAATCCTTTCTGTCCTTAGTCCTTGGAAGGGAAACAGAAATAGTGATGTCTTCACCTTTCTGACCCCCTTGGCTGTCCCTCCCTGCCTGGCTGGTGAGCTTGGAGGGGTGAATAACTATGGATAAAGGAGGTAAAGATAAAGAAAAGCAACGGAAGTGAAGGGTGTAGGTGCACTGTGGGGGTTGTTTGTTTTGCAGCTTTTGGAAGAGCTGCGGATGGACACAAGCTCTGCTGTCCTCTCATAGCTTATCTCAAGCCTTGTTCTTGCAGGCTGCAGTAGAAACCTGCTTCAGTGGTTCCCCATCCTTTGCTGGCTGAAAGCCCCAGGCTGGTTTCCCTTGCCTTCAGCTTTCACTTGCCCTCTCTGTGCCCAGAGGGTGGCGTGGGCCGTGGGCACCGAGTGCGCTTCATGTCGGTCCATGCAGGTGGATGGATGCTCCGAGCTGGGCGTGGACAGCTCGTGACTCGCATTGAAACTGAATCCTTGGAGCCTTACCCAGAGTTGTAGAAGTCCTGAGGAGGGTGGTTATATGTAACCCACCTGTGTAACCTCATATCTCAGCTCCCTGTATGTGCCTAGTCAGCACAGGTGGAGAAGGCTGCTCTCATCCGTGCTGATGGCTCTGTGGTAAGCCGGTCCTGGACAGGAGAGGCAGGCAGAAAGTGGAGTAATTGCCTTTCACTTATAACAAACCATCAGAGCTGCCTTAGGGCTTCAAGAGAGACAATTAAAGATACTGCATTGTTTTCCTCCAAAGGAGAAATAGACCTGGGGGTTCCCTAATAGCCCTCCTGACTCTGCGCTGTGCTCTCGGAGCACGTTGTTGTGGGTTGCATTTATTATGAGCCACTTATTATCCCTAATTATTTAGCAGGGGGGAGGTCTCTCAGTAACAGGCGAATTTGTGACTTGATGAACACTCAGCTGTCTGTATTTAAGATAAAATTACTGTAATTAACAAATCGATCAATCCTACTTTTCCCTTTGCCTGGCTGGGACAGAACAAATGGGCTAAATGAGACCCCTTTTGTACCGAGGCAGAGAAGGGGGTTTGCAGACCCTGGGATATGCAGGCTTAAAGCTTTTTTTTTTTGCTCTTTTTTTCTTTTTTCCCTCCACACATTGCTTTTAATGGTAATGTCACATAATTGTCTCTTGTTAGATAATTTTGTCTCCAACAAAAAGCACTCACACTGCGCTTTCTTCAACCCAGCCCAGCCAGGCAGGGCCACGGTGGCTGAATGGCTGGGTGGGTTAGCTGATTGTAACCTAAGCCTTGAGCAGGGTTGGGTTGGATTCCCTGGGTGCTGTGCTCTCTTGTGACTCTTACCTGGTTGTTTGCAGAACCTGTGTCTTTGGGAGCAAGGTTAATCCCTCAGGTTGTCTTATGGTTGGTGGATTTTGCCCGTTCCCTCTCCTCCAGCTGCTACTCTTCATGCTGTGTTGCTATGTACATGTTCTTCTGGCCCTGGCCAATCCTCCTGGCTCTCTGGGGTGTCCCCAGCTCTTCCTCCAGGTGACTGGTGCCTTCTAGCAGTTGCTCACATAGGAAAGAATATAAATAACTTCAGCAGCTGCAGTTTTTCCCTGGATTCCTGGACAGGCACCCATCGTACATTGGCATCTCTCAGGCTGCACCGAGTGCAGAATAGTCACTTGGGTTTGCACTTGTGCCCTGGCTTAATTCATGGTAGTTTCCTAAGGAAAACACTTGGAGCCATGAGCTGTCTGGAAAGCATTCAGCTGCCAGGATTTGTCCCTGTTGGAGCTTTTCAGGTATGTCTGTGCGCTCTGGTGATCTCATGCTGCGTGTGCTGTCAGCCCCTCCTCACTGCCCCTCCTCACAGCCCCTCCTCGCTGCCCACCCTCACTGCCCGCTCACTCCAGGACTGCAGGGCATCCAGGTGTGTATTTGCGTTGGAGCAGACAAGACACTGGAGGGCCAAGGAGGGGCTCTTCATCTCACTGTGTTTTGCTCTCCTGTGAAACAAACTGGTAAAGGATAGACCTGCTGTAGGAGAGGAAACCAGCTCTGGCTGGCAGCATGAAAATGGGGAGGGTAACCAAGTACCTCTCTCAGAAATGGGGCCGTCCCTGTGACTGACCCCATGAAGGGCAGATCTGGCAGTGATGGAGGGAGAGACTGTCCCAGCTGCAAACTGGGACTGCTTCAGCATCAGCTGGCTGCTGTTACAGCAGGAAGAGGTGTCTGTAGGGGAAGAGGCTGGCACTCCTTGCCAATGGTGGCAGTTCGTGCTATGCCTACTCGCCTGGCAGAGGAGGGGTTTGCTTGCACACGCTGTCTGAGAAAGTCACAGGCAGATTCATTTCAAAATAAATCTGTAAGTGCTTCAAGGGCCTGGGACTGCTTTACCTGGAGAGCCATCAAGGTCCTGTCCCTTTCTGTGCATGCTGTTGGGGACGTTTATCCTTGCTGTTCCCACACCCCCAGGCAGCAGCTGGTGTGTGATAAAGGCACTGTGTCTGATAGGTAACTGGGTGCTGGAGGATGTCTGCCTTGGTTTATAATGCCGATGGCACAGCGTTTCAGAGAGCTCAACCTCACTCCCTTGCTTCATGGCATGTGAGGGCTGCCCTCCATTTTGGAGGCTGGTTGCATCCTTTGGGCATTTTGCCGCTCTCCTTCAACCCTGCCCACTGCTTCCCATCAGGCTCTGCCTCTGCCCAGCTCGGGAGACATCCCTGGCTGGAGGGGACATCGAGTCGCTGCTGTAACTGTCACATACATGCAAGGAAAACCCGTGTTGAACCATCAAAGGCAGAGCCAGGAGCATTTGAAAGCTTCATTAGCCGGGCTTTGTTCTGACAGCGCAGTCAGGCGGGGAAATAATGCCCAGAGTGTTATCAGCCATGTGCAGGAGGCGGTTGCGTAGCAACCCCGGTGGGGGCACCGCGCGGCCTTTCCAAGGGGAAGAAGAAATACTCATTTTCTTCAATTTAGCAGCCCTGCAAACAGGAATCCAGTACTGACAAAGGATTCACAGAATCACAGAATCACAGGGGTTGGAAGGGACCTCAAGAGCTCATCGGGTCCAACCCCCTGCCAAAGCAGCTCCCTATCTCATATTACATAGATAGGCATCCAGACGAGACTTGAATATCTCCAGAGAAGGAGACTCCACCACCTCCCTGGGCAGCCTGTCCCAGGGCTCCCTCACCCTCACTGGGGAAAAGTTCTTCCCCATGTTGGTGTGGAACTTCCTATGCTCCAGTTTACAGCCATCGCCCCTTGTCCTGTCCCCACAGACCACTGAAAAGGGGCTGGCCATTTCCCCCTGCATCCCATGCCTAAGATATTTATAAACACTAATTAGGTCCCCCCTAAGTCTTCTTTTTTCCAGGCTGAACAGCCCCAGCTCACTCAGCCTGTCCTCACAGGGGAGATGTTCCAGACCCCTAATTAACTTTGTCGCCCTTCTCTGGACTCTCTCCAGGAGATCCCTGTCCCTTTTATCCCAGGGAGCCCAGCACTGGACACAACACTCCAGGTGGGGCCTGACCAGGGCAGAGCAGAGGGGGAGGATCACTTCCTTCAACCTGCTGGACACACTCTTCCTGATGCCCCCCAGGATCCCATTGGCTCCTGATTCGCTCAGGTTTTGCATCTCGTGATGGCAGGCATCGTCGGTCCCGTTTTACCACCGTGGAGATGCAAACTCACAAGTTAAATGAACCCGGGACAATCTGGGTGTAGTTTGTGTTTTCAGCTGCTCGTTTTCATCCCTTTGTGTTGCTGGGGCTCAAAATGGGATGAGGACTGGAAATTTCATTACTCCTTTCAGATCTGATGTAAAGGCATCTCCAGGGAGCCCTCCTTTGGGTCACGTTGATTATTACAGGTTAGAAGGGTGACTGTGTTCACTCTTCTGTTCAAGGCCTGTTTGGAGATGAAACCACAGGAGGGGGGTGGTTCTGCTACTGCATTTCCATGTCAGACTGGAGAAGTGGTCAGGCTTCAGAGCCCCTTTAAATCTGGAATACTTGTGGATCTGTTGAGGAGCTGTGGATGTATGGAGAGAGACTCACCAGCCCACTTCTTGTCTGGAATCCTAGGTGGTGAGGTTCAGGTAAATGGGGACTGTCCAGGGTTGTTTTGCAGTCTAGCATGACCACAGTGGCACAAAGAAGAAATGAGTCCCAGCACCGAGGAGTGAGATAGCCAAATGTACAGGTAGGATGGGGTATCCCACCAGCTCCCCATGCTTCTGCAGCTCTAGTTGATTCATACAGGAGGAGCACAAAGAGCTTTTTCAAACTTCAACTTTGGTATATGTGGTGTAAAGCTGTGGTGGGGTGGAGGCAGCTCCATCCTGAAAGAGGAACCGGACTGCTTAAGACATCACATGGGCATCCATAGTGAATTGGTCCAGATCTGGCATCTGCTGCCTGACTTGGTACAAAGCAGCATGCTATCCATGTGCTGTTACCTGGAAAATGTGTCTGGCTTTCCAAACAATTTGTGTGGAGTGGAGCAGCACCCTTGCTGGGTGCCCAAGGGAGGGCTAGCACTGAAAGGGCATGATGGAGTGCTACTGAGGGAAGCTGGGGGGTTAGCAGCTACAAATCCTTAGCGTTCTTCTGTGGCTCTGTACAGTAACGTTGAAATCACTGCCTTATTCTTTGCTCAGCTGTTAACATCTGTATTGCCAGGGTGTGCAGGTAACAGCAGGTGGGTGCTGATACCAGCAGCTGGATTTGGGATCCACGATGCAGGAGACCTGCAGTGAGCATCCTCCATGTGGTCTGTGAGAACATGGAGGCATTTTCTTTCCTTGATTCACTAGCACATCAAGTGACAGCAAGTCGGAGGAATATTATTTGTATATCATGAAACTCCTCTCTTTGCCCTCTCCCCTAACTTCAGTCAGCAATATTGAATGATAACACATCTTCGCTTCTCGTTAGCAATTCAGTCTGCGACTGGCTCAGATTAACTTGGGCTCTTGCTGTATTGAACACTTTAGGAAAGAGCCATCGAAGCTCAGGATGTTTATGAAAAGCAATTTCCTCAGTGCCAGGCAGTTTAATAACTCCACAGCCATGGCACCCAGGCTCATTTATTTTAAGTTATGTTTCCAAACTGTGACGGGTCAATAATCAGTAAGGCAGCGTGGCAGATTTTGCATGGAAAAGAGCTCAGCTCAAAGGAAGGAACGTGGGCAAGTTCAGGCAGGAGCATAGAGAATAATGTGGCTTTTAGGTGTGCCAAATCTTCTTCTAATCAATACCTTCCTGCTGGACTATTGGCAGCAAGTGAACATTAGGAGATGTGTGTGGCAAAGAGGAGAGAATTCTGCACCCATCTCACCCGGTTTTGTTTCTTGTATTGGTGGAATCGTCCTTCTGCCAGGGCTCTGCTGCCTGCCTTTAATCAGGGTGGTGGTGGAGAAGCCTGTAGCCCCAGGCAGCTTTGTGCACCTGAGACCTCAGACCTACTCAAGCAATAAACACACTGCAGCGTGGTTCAGAGGGCTTGTAAAAACACTGGAAATCAGTATCTTGTAGGGAACAAAGTGAGCTAATGCTATTTGTTGAAAACACCTTTTACAAACCATCGGGGACACTAAGCAGGTCAGCTGGAATGTGTAACAACATTCACCCGGCTCCTGCTTCCCTCTGTGGGTACTCAGGCAGGGATGTCAGTGGGTTTAAGTTTCAGCATCTCCCGTTGAAACGTGGAGCCTGATGAAGAACCTGATTTGCTTTGTGTCCTGGGAATTTTGGGCTCTCCAGCTCAGGAAGGTCTTTTCTTCTGCACCTACCATGTTCAGAGCAGCAGGTGAAAATAGAAATAAGCTTCAGAAAATTTTAATAGCCAGATCGTTGTTAATATACAAAGATTGGGAAACCCAAGCTTCTGTTGGTGAGGTCTCCTTTCAGGTTACTCTCTGGTGGAGGGATCACCCTTCTCTGGGGAGTGAGCAGTGCTGTGGGTTGGTCCTCAGTAATCAAAATATTAAGCTTGGTTAAAACATTCTCTCTCTCGACTGACAGAAGAGTGAGCAAGAGAAACTGTGCATAGATGGCAATGCTGGCACCTTGGCCAGCATCTTGCAGGGAGGAAGCATTGTCATTGGACCTTGGCCCTAAACTCTGTGCCACCTTCTCCTCTTCAAACCAGGCGGTCACGATGTTAATGCCCCTGGGAGTTGGTATGTCATCATCCACGGGGGACATGGCCAGCCTCTTCTCAGTGTCTGTGGGGACAGGACAAGGGGCAATGGCCTCAAGTTGGAGCACAGGGAGTTCCACACCAACATGGGGAAGAACTTCTTCCCAGTGAGGTTGAGGGAGCCCTGGGACAGGCTGCCCAGGGGGTGTGGAGTCTCCTTCTCTGGAGAGATTCCAGCCCCATCTGGATGCCGACCTGTGTGCCCTGTCCTAGGGACCCTGCTTTGGCAGGGGGTTGGACTCTGGAGCTCTGGAGGGCCCTTTCCAATCCCTACAGCTCTGTGATTCTGTAATATTTAAGGTGTACCTGTTGGATAACTTCTGGAAATAACTGAACAGGTAGGTTGTTCCTGCCAGTGCTTGCAAACCAGCGGGGAGTTTTTGTTGTGGCTGGGCAGGGGCGTGAGCTCGGCTCTGCTTTTATTTTGGTTGAACAGTGAATTTACAAATCAGGTGCCCAGCACGAATGTTTGTTTAAAAGCGGTAACTTTTCCTTAATGTTCCTGAGTGCTTGTTTATTAGAAGCTCACACTGTGAATCCCCAGGAATTCACAAGATGTTTTATGTATCTGTGTACTTCAAAGCTCACAAGTGCAGGCTGCAGGTCCTGGGTAGAGGTACTATTTCTGCGCAGGCTTCCCACTCTTTCTCCTTCTCCTACATGGAAGAAAGAGCTGCATCAAAATCTTGGGGTCCTTTTGCCTGCTGATGAACTTACTTGTGGGGTTTCTTACTGGAAACAGGAGCTGCAGTGGTGGTCCAGGTGCCACTGGAGCTGAGCGGCACCATCTCCCCTGGTTGTGTGGATAGAGGCACGAGCCCATCCCCAAGAGCCAATGAGAAATTCTAGGTAAGTCCATCACTGCCCATTTGTGACTTTAATTGATGTTATCATGGATACTGATCCGTACACTGGACAGGGACCTGCCTGTGATGCTGGGTGTGTTGCTACCCTATGAGTACCCAAAAGTCCGATCTCAGTGCCGCAGCGTTTCTGTAAGGCGGCTTCTGCAGTCAGGACCTGCACCTTTTGAGAAACAACCCCTAACTCCTGACCTTCTGAGAAAGGACAGGCACAAAAATACTTTCACCCCCACCACCTTCCTCCCCTCTGTCCTGAAGCCCGTGACCTCCATGGCTGGATGAATCAGGACTCCTGGCGAGTCCCTCTGCCAGCAGCGAGCTACAGCTGGCAGGCTAATGAGACAGAAACATCATTCATCTCCAACTCCCATCCCCTCCACTGCTCAGTGCACATGGTTCCTCCTCCTGTGCCTGCTCTGTCCTGGTGATGGCCGTACGCACTCTGATGACCTTCGACAGGAGACAGATGCAATACATGGAGACAAATATCACTCTCTTGGTGGTTAAGGGGTTTTACTGGGTTTTTTGAAAGCTACCATAATAAATAGAACTTCACAGCCTGCTTAGACTGACGAGGATTAAGTGGAAAGAATGCACTGTGCCTCGTCCTCCTGCACCCCTATCCGCAAGGATGTGACTGCTCCCGAAGCCGTTTCCGAGCCATTGCTCGATGCCTTTGGCTGCAGGGGTGTTGACTAAGTCCCCAGCCTGGTCTGGCTGCAGCACAGTATGCCGGGAAGGGATGCCCGCTGTTACATCAGGTGACTGGGACTGTGTGTTGCTGACTGCTTCTTGCCTTCTTTTTTTTATTCCTTTGATTTAAGGCATCCTGACAACGTGCAGGGAATCGTTTTCCTTAGATATGCTACTCAGAGCTGTAGAGAGTAAGAATCGTTATCTAAATTGTTTGTAATACTTCCAGACAGAGCTTCCTGTTGTGGGTGCTCATGTTTTTCCTCTCTGTTCATGTTTTGGCTAACACATGCTTTGCTTTCTAACTGGATTCAGAAGGATAAGACTTCTTTTTCCTTTCCTTCCCAAATATCGTGCCTGCTGCGTGCCGTAGGCTGAGGAAAGCGTCTGCCTGAAAAATCATTCCTGGTTTAAGGCTTCCCTGCCCTAATCTCTGGTCAGGTGGCTGGCAGCGTGTGCAGAAATGATAGGGAAAGCAGAGAGTCTGCCAGTTTTATCAGAGTTGGGCTCTGGTGGCGGCGCCTCAGCTGTTACCCATCTTCACCTTGCCTCAGAACCCATTTCCATGATGACAACCATCTGACAGCTTTTCATCTCCGGATGTGGATGTGACAAAACAGTTCCATAATCTGCTTGAGTGCGTTAGGCTGCTCACTCCTGTTCCTGGAGGTCTGTGGCTGGCTAACGCAGGGCTTGGTCTGATGGCACATGATGCTGCCGCAGCCCAAGGGCTGGCACGCTACAGAGAATGCCTCCAGAAAGTGGTGTGTTGTAAATACAGTGTTCTGGTTGTAGTATGAGTTGGAAACTTGGAGCAGAAGGACCCCGAAACTCCATGAATAGCACCCTGAGAAACTTTGGGATGAATTGGGGTAAAGAGAAGTCAAAGAGTTTGTGTAGTAATAGCTAGGGAAAGAGCAGAGGAGTGACGTTCCCCGTGCTAGCCATTGGCAATGTGACTGCTCTCAGTAGTTTTACAGGGATCTGTGGGCTTCAGGCAAAAAATAGGAAGCAGTGACTCATTCCTGCTCCAAAGGGTGCAGAGCAGCAGGGAATAGCATGCTCCCTCCCCCTTGCAAAGGATGCCAGTTACTCAAGAAATCCCCAGGGCTGTTTCTGAGTCATCTGTGGGAGGCAGAAGTGGTGCAGGGATGATGGGGAACAATTTGAGCATCGTGTCTTCCCATTGCGTGATCCGCTACGAAGCTTGCAGGGAGGGGGTAAAGCGTTAAAGTCTAATGGCTCTGCATGGAGGGGAGTGGGGGGAACATCTGATGGTACCTCTGAATGTGTCATTATAACTGGCACACACAGTGATCTGACTCTGCACATAGCAATTCACACGAACAGGACCATAACAGCTCTTGTTAAAGCTGAATGAAAAGAACAGTCAGACTCTTATCCTCAGTGGTGTTGGTGTGTTTGCTTCTTCCTAGATGACCAAATGTGTTTAATTAAAAGTAATTAAAATTTCAATAAGTCTCAATGTATAGACAGCTTAAAATGAAGATGAAATGCAGTTGGAATATAATCAATGCCTTGATCGATCCTGGGATTTATTTTGGGGAAGTGGCAGTGAGCCCTGTAGGGGGGGAATGGCAAAGGGCCTTTTTGTCTTGAGTCTATATCTGGTTAAACAAGGAAGTTGGTCTAAAGAAAAAAGCCATTTCCAATTGTGCCTGACAAATCTAGTAAAAAGCCTGTGCAAAAATAGAATCATAGACTGGACTGGGTTGGAAGGGACCCCAAGGATCATAGAGCTCCAACACCCCTGCCACAGGCAGGGCCACCAACCTCCAGGCCTGGAGCTACACAAGGTTGACCAGGACACCATCCAACCTGGCCTTGTGCGCATGGAAGGCTCTGACAGAGGACCTAGCAGTTGTTTTACCAACAGCAATAATACTTAGATAGCAGTAGAGATGGAAACCAGTCCGAAACTGAGTCTAGGGGTAGATCCTACCATTTATCATCTGTGTTCTTTTAGAAACAAGAAACAACTGACACACATGCTTAATTCAAACTAAATAGCCTATAAAACAAGTTCCCCAAGGCTAATAATAATAATATCATGAGAAATGAATATAAGGATGATTGAATGTGGGATATGCTGAGGAGTGAATATGGAATCCAGATACATATCATGCTGCCAAGAATGGGCTGGTGTTTATGGTATGCTGGGAAGTCCAATCCATCATCTGACCAGGAGATGTAATACTGGTCAAATCAAACCCACTGCCTCTCTTCACAGCAATGCTGGCACCTTATAAACCAGCAAATGCAAATAATCAATCAAAAGCCACAAGCAGGCAAAAGTGGAATATCATTGAGCAATAATTCAGATCGCAGCTGTGATTATGAGCAATAACCTTAAATCTGGTATTTAATTAATATTAAGCTTCTGACACCCGCTGGGATGGGGTGCACAAACCCTCTCAGGCTGGTATGATAACTGTAAGGGAAAATGCTCTGTTCCATAGATGTTTCCGAAAGGGAATTGGCTGTGCAGCTAAAGCTTTTGGATCCACATGCAGGAATGCTGTTCTCTCCACCCAACCGCTGCCCGGGCGGTGGCTGGTTTCCTGGGACCCAGCATCCCTTGCCAGAGACCCCAGGTCACACTGGGGCAATAAATAGAGCAGGCTGAGTACCCCAGTCACCTTGGGGGTCTGTCTTTTGGTACTGATCCATGGCTGACAAGTAGCTTGGTCTTTTCTGCTCCCCAGGGAAGAAGAGGGATCTGCATGACCCTCCTGAGCAAGACTAGATGCTGGTGGTCCTTGGCCAAAGCTGGTGACTGAAGGTTGGTTGCCTTAGTGTTGGGTGAAGATGCCCAACTCAAGCACCCAGACTCAAGCACTTGTAGAGACGTGGCTCATGTGTTTATATGTGTGTAGATCTAAGGACAGAGCTTTTTCTAGGTGAGTTCACTGGCTGTGGACAGATACATCTCTGTCGTGACATGGTAGATTTGCATCGTTAATGGAGCAACTGTGATGCCCAAGCCTGGGAATCCAGCAGTTTCCATCACCTCCCCCTGTCTTGTGAGTGTGTGTGTGTGGTAAATGACCTTTGGAATGAAAATATTAACAGGAAAGGAAAACATGATTGTAATTTATGAAATGTTAGCCCAGATGCCTCAAGGGGAGAACAGACCTTTCTGTCTTGCGAGCTGATACATCGCTGCGGCGCCTGCATTGATACAGGTGCATTTAAAGAGTCAATTAAGGGGAAACTGTGTATTTACCCAGCCTGGATTAATTTCATGTTTTGGCAACTTTCTTTTTAAGCAGTTGAGACTACTGGTGTTGCTTAAAGAGGTTGGTTGTTCAGAAAGTGCTGGAGAAGGTACCAGGGGAGAGGGGAGAAACACAGAGCTCTAGTAACAAAATATTTATGTGGACTCTCCTCTGGGAGTGGGATAGACTGGGCATCAGGGGGGAAAATGGTGTTGGAAAATGGATGAGAAGAGTTGTCAAATTTCCAGGGATGTTACCTGAAGGAGAACAAAGAAAGCTGGTGCTCTCCTGGCAGTAGATTTGTGCAATATTTCTGGGTAAAAACCCTGAATTTCTGTTGTCATTACTGGCCAGGAGCTTCCTTGCAGAGCTACAGACACCTTAAAAGATTCTCTTTGAATTTTGAGGCAGATCAAGGCAAAATGTAATGGGGGAAAATTGTTTATTATTGGGAAAAACTGTTTATTATTGAGGAAAAATGCGGCACTGTGAATAACAAGGACGAAAAGGTGGAGGAGGACTCAAAGGGACTCTCTATTATGCCCATGATTAAAGATAATGTGCTAGGAAAAGGGGATTACGGGAGGGTTTCTGTGCTGGGTTGGATGGCTAAAAATGCTGTGATTGCAGCTGCTGAGCCCTCATTGGCTTGGGCCTGATAGCTAAATTGTAGGGTTATTATGAAAAATGAGCTTGGAGCTCTGTCTGAAAGGCAGGACCCCTCTGCTGCCCAGCTGGCTGGGGGGACTGGGTCTGCTGAAGGCTTGGAAACTCTCATCTCTTTATTTTCCTTGCCAGTGAAGGGTTTGTAGTACTTTGCATGACAGAGGAGCTGGTAGGGCTCCTTCTGTGTCCTTTTATCAGTGGTGAACAAATGAGCTTTAGCAGGAGAGCAGTTACATCCCTGGTGCTGATAGAGCCCTTTCCTCAGTTACCCATCTCTTCAGTCTGTGATGCTGAGCTGGTGCCTCTCCTCCAAAACTCTCTGTGGAGCTGGGCCTTGAATCACCTGAACTTCTGCTTTCCTTGAAAAGCTCAGAAATCCCAAGTGACTAAATTTAACATAGCCCAGACCCACGACTGCCTCCCACGGCAGGACTGTGAGTGGAGCAGGGGCAGGAGAGCCCTGTGGTGAGAGAAGGGGGATGCGCCAGGGCAGGGTCAGCTCAGATGGGAGGGAAAAGTTCTTCCCAGGCAGAGTTGTCAGGGCCTGGCACAGGCTGCCCAGGGAGGGGGCTGAGTCCCCACCCCTGGGGATGTTTAACAGAGGGGAGATGAGGTGCTCAGGGATCTGGGTCAGCACAGGACAGGGACGGTTGGACTCGATGGTCTTAAAGGGCTTTTCCAACCTTGGGATTCTGGGATTCTGAATGGGACAAGGCTGATGAGCTGCAAGGATTGGGCTTCAGTTTGGTTTATTACCAACGCCATTGCAAGCTTGGATGCATCACTGGCCCTCTCAGCATTGCTGGTGCCATGTGTAGAGCAGGATAACAATATTTCTTTGGTGTGTGTTGATCTGTGGGGACTGTAAGACCTTTCGCAGGGCTGAGTATGTGTATGAGGGGACATGGGGTTTGGTTAAACCTCCTGGCCTGTGATAAAGGACAGTAATGTTTGCAATGCCCTTGGAAAGAAACCCAGAAAGGGATAGAGACTTCTTCACAGCCACCTGGGGACCACCAATGCGTGCCCTGCACCCTGGCAGAAGTGTGGACATACCAAGGAGCCACTTTTTAAAAAAAAAAGGTTTAGGGTGAATTTTTAAAAGAAACTAAAAGAAAAATGAAATATGTATCTGTCCTTTCAGCCACTGATGCTCCCAGGTGAAGCTCCAGACAGCTCGTGAATGACAGCTTTGTTTTAAAATGATTTTATTTGTTTGTTTTAATGAAGTCTGTGTCCCTTTCTCATTAGGGGTGAGGTATGGGGAGGCCAGGCAAGGTTTATGATGTGTTGAAGAATAAACTGAATGGGTTTAAGTAGTTAGGGTTGTAAGTGATGGCTGAGCTCCTTATTTGGCACACTTAATTACCTTTGAAATGTAGGCTAGAATTTGGGAGATGATGCTTTCTGTTTAAAACAAAACAGCCACAGGGATGAGAAGATTTCCTGATGTGTATTTATTGAGTCAGCTCAAGGCACTTTTCACAGATTTCAGACCCACTCAGCATCACAAGTCGTTTTCTCCAGGAAATCTCTTCCTGCTCCGCATCCTCCGCCCCCAGGAGCCCTGGTCTGGGAATTGCTGCTATCAGCTGCCTGCAGTGTTCTGCTCCCAGCTTATCTCCTCCTGACACAGAAAGGACACTGCTAATCAGCCTCGAGCCCACAGATCTCCCACAAACATCAGCAGTATCTGCACTGTCCCCTCTTCTTTCCTTCTCATCTCAGGGAGGGGAGGGGGCAGCATCTTTTATTGCCTGTGATTTCCCTAAGCTTGGACATTGAAGCACAATTTATTGTGCTCATTGAGTTGCCACATTGTCATTTAGCTGAGCCTTGTTTTTAAGCACATAGCTACTTACATTTGGAGGTACAGGTCACATCTCTCCCTGGCACCAGTAACACCAGCATTTGCACCATGGTGTGGGGTGGTGTAACACTGCTGCCACCCTGGCTTTGTCACTGCTTTAGGGGACGTGTTCCAAAGCCTGTTCCTTTGGAGCTCCAGGCTGGTTGCTGGCTGCTCAATGTCACTTCTGGGTCACCCTCCCCGTTGGTGCCAAATGCTTATTTGGTGAGGTGGTGCTGGGACGTGGGTGCCCACAGAATTCAGTGAGCTCCTCTGCAGGTGCCAAGGGGCTGGTATGACAAGCTGTACTTCCTCAGCAAAGGACAAGAATCAGGATGCTGTAGGGAAAACTAGATCTTCTCTGGCAGCGTAGGCCATGTTCCATCAACCAGGCAGGTATCCTGAACTGGAGCTTGCAAGTGCACCCTTCAAAGCCTTTATTGACCTGGATGCTTCTCAAATTATTTCATTAAAGGCACAAGCAAACCCTGGATTTTCTTTCACTATTCCTGTTGTCGCTCTGGCTGCCTTTGCTGGGGACATTAATACCTCAATTGTCATCACTGCGCTGAAATGTGGCAGGAACAGCAAGGGCTTCCACAGGAGTGTGTGTTGGGGAGAAGGGGATGTGGGGTCCTGGGGACTGGAGGTGTCATGGGAGACTTTGGCTGATGAAGGTAAGCACGGTGCGTTCGGTGTTCCTGTGATGTGACTGAAAAGTCAGGTAACATGTGCAGGGAAAACCTCTGGCTCTAACGTGTGTGCAGCTTTTCCTGGTTCTACAGGAGGGAAAATGATTTGATGTCTGAAGGTTCAGCTGGCGCTGTTGGGCCATAAAGGCTGCAGGTGCAGGGTGGTGGGGCACCTGCAGTCGGGCGATGCTCAGCTCCACAGTGGGGACAAGGCAATGACATTGGCTTTGGTTTATGGTTGGTTCCTATGAACTTTCCAGCATGCCTTCAGGGCTAACAAAAAGCAGCCTGTGCCCACTGTGAGGCTTAACCTGGCTGCGCTAGGCCCCAGCCTACACCCTTCCGTGTCTTATTATTTAATGTTAGCAAACAAAGTCAGAGGTACAGTAATTCCCCCCTCCTCCTTTTTTCACAGCTCTTCTGCTGTAATTTTTTAAGAGCCAGCTGTGTGTGAGATGAGGCAAAGGCTAAACCACGAGGCTCTCCTGGCCAAGGAAATGTGGGACTCCTACCCTGAGGCGGGGACACCCAACCCTGGCTATTAGGTTGCTTGTTAGTCTGGGTCTTCGTAGCCAAAGCACAGTGACAGCATGACCTTGCTGTCCTTTGTTTGCTGCAAGGAATGATGGATCCTCCTCAGGCTGTGTAAACAACACCTAACACATCCTGGTAACGAGTTATCCATGACCTGTCCAAAAAGCGGGTGGCACTGTACTTCGCACTGACTTACATCAGGAAGCAATCTCTGCATCTAGTAGCTGGTGAGTGGGAACCAGGAATTAATCTATTTTTTTCAGGAATTAATCTATTTTTTTCAGGAATTAATCTATTTTTTTCAGGAATTAATCTATTTTTTTCAGGAATTAATCTATCTTTTCCAGGAATTATTCTACTTCTTCAGGAATTTTTATATTATTCTATTTTTTCAGGAATTATTATTTTTTTTTCAGGAATTAAATTTTTTTCCCCGTAATTTTTTTCTGGAATTATTATATTTTCTTCAGGAATTATTTTTATTTTTTCAGGAATTTTTTTTTTTTCAGGAATCATTATATTTTTTTCAGATTCATGCCCCTGTAGATGAGCAAGACGTGTGTTTCCCATGTGTGTACACAGGGCACGGAGGTGACTCGTGACACTGCCGTGAGCGCTGCCTGATTGCCTCTGCTCTGTCAGGGGAACTGAGACAACTTCTGTTACGTGAGTAACCCATGTTGAAATGTATACAGACGCAACCTGAAGGTGTATTGCCACAAGCACCTTAGGTGACAGGTCTGCTCACGTGCGCTGGCTGAGAGGGAGCTGAATAACATCACAGGCTCTGTAGTCCTGGTGAGTCTTTGTACATGTATTTTTCTCATAGAAAAATAAAATGAAGAGACAGCACCCCAAACCTCATTGACACCGTGGGATCTGACCGCCCATCTGGCCCATCTGGCAGACCCCACTGAGGTGCTGGGCCTGGGGGCTCTGTGTGCAGTGACATGCGGAAGGAAGCCACGCGTAAGCAAAGGCACCACGCCTTTTATCAGCAGGATTGGTGCTTGAGTATGACAAAGGTTCTTACAGTGACACTCATCTTCTATGAAATCTACTGTAGTTAGTCTTAATTCGCGGTGACACAGGCAGCCCTTGCCTCTACAATACGCTGGGTTTTCCTTGTCCCTGTGTAGATGCTGCGTACTGCATCTTTCTGGTCCCGTATCTGATGATGGAGGCGGTGGTTTCTCTACCTGATCCTTCTGGATTTCCTGCATATAGATCAGATTTCCAACCAAGGAGGAAAATTGCAATGTTGCTTAAGTCTCAAATGTTTCTTTGCGACATGGCTCAACAGAGATGTATCTCAACAGATGCAGCTGTTTTCTTTATGCCTCTTCCTTCTAAGGCACCCCGAGCTAATTCAGATATTCATGACAGAAACATTTGGCAATCAGTCCTCACATACTGTTACAGAATAGCTCTGAGCTTGTTTAGAAAACCATAAGGCCCTTTTTTTGCGATGAGTTTTGCCGTGGAAGTGCAGGCCATGGTACAGCCACAGCGGGCAGGTGTGAAAGCCCAGCAAGGCTGAAACATCAGTAGCCACCTTCCAGGTGACTTACTGCCTTACGGTTGCCAAATTGAAATATTTAGAGGCCAAAGGAGACAGAATTTAAGGCACATTAAAGCTGTCAGGTGAACTTTGGAGGAAAGTGTGGTTGACCTTACATGGACCGCTTGTTTCTCTGTTTGTCTGTACAACATATGCCCCTGCAGACAGAAAACAATCTTTGCTTTCGTGTCGGGATTCAGACAAACAAAGGCATCGCCAGCTACCCCCAGAGAGGCTGGGCTGTAATTGAGGTTATTAGCTTTGCTGTTTTTCACAGTGGCAGAGCAGGCTGGCGAGCAGCCAACCCCTCCCAGCGCCAGCAGCATCTCTGCTGCTCCTGCAATTGCTGCGCTAAACGCCTCCCGCATCCCAACCGGCCCCCGCCTCCTCCCCGCTCTCCTCCCCAGACTGCCAATCCCCAGCTCACCGGGGAGCTTTTGAAATGGCAGCGCGTCTGGTTAAAAATAGAATGAAAATTTAATGACTGCAAAATAGCCCTCTTTCCACCCAATTGGTCTCTGGAGGGAAGGCGGAGGGTGGGGAAGTTGGGGAATGTCCAAGAGCTGGCGTGGGGTTAATGCTGCTCACCTGCTTTACCTGGGCATGTGGTAGTAGGGAGGAGAAAAGAAATAGACTGGATAGTTCAATTAGCCACATTATTATTTTTTAATTGCCTTTTAGTGTCAGAGATGGAGAAAAGTGGCCAGGGAATCATTCATTTTACTCAGTAGAGGCATGCAGAAGCAAGTACCTCTCTAGCTGTGGTACCTGAATGCTGAAGGTGTCCTGGGGCTTTGACCAGCACTCGGCCAAATCTGCCCAAGCCTGGGCACTGTGTGAGAGCCAGGCTGGCAGGAAGCACCGAGTGCTCACCATCAGGCCTTTGTGGTGGAGTCCTGTTGGGACACACTGGCATCCCTGGGCCTCGTGACTGGCTTTCAGGAGGAGCTTGGTGCTGCGTTAGCCAGCAGAGTCTGGTCACAGAATTCACAGAGCTGTAGGGGTTGGAAGGGACCTCCAGAGCACATTGGGTCCAACCAAAGCAGGGTCCCTAGGACGGGTTGCAGAGGTTGGCGTCCAGACGGGGCTGGAATCTCTCCAGAGAAGGAGACTCCACACCCCCTGGGCAGCCTGTCCCAGGGCTCCCTCACCCTCACTGGGAAGAAGTTCTTCCCCAGATTGGTGTGGAACTCCCTGTGCTCCAACTTGAGGCCATTGTCCCTTGTCCTGTCCCCACAGACACTGAGAAGAGGCTGGCAATGTCCCCCTGTGTCCCACCCTTCAGCTATTGATAACCATTGATCAGATCCCCTCTCAGGCTTCTTTTCTCCAGTCTGAACAGCCCCAGGTCGCTCCTTGTAAGGGAGATGCTCCAGGCCCTTCATCATCTCCATAGCCCTGTGCTGGACTCTCTCCAGGAGATCCCTGTTTTTTATCCCAGGGAGCCCAGAACTGGACACAACACTCCAGGTGGGGCCTGGCCAAGGCAGAGCGGAGTCAGCAATCTGCTCGCTGTGCTCAGTCTGGATTTGTTGCTGTGCCCTGATTCTGCCCTTGGGAAACCACCGTGTTAAAACACTTGGTGTTTGCATTCACTTAACCCCAGCACTGAACCACTGTGTTGTATCCACCACCACTCCGGAGACCGCGGTGCTCTGACAGTTCCCGGCCTTTCTCCTGCTGACCAATTTAATGGTTGCTAAAATAAATGACTTGGAGGCATTGGATTAAACTGTAAATCAATAGCAAGGCCACATGTCCTACCAAGATGGGGACGGGGAGGCAAAATAGCCAGAAGTGTTCCCATCCTCACAGGGCTTACTGCTGGAAGATGTTCTCCCTGCAGCAGGGCTCTGCAATGACCTTCCACACATGAATTCCTCCTGGAGATTTGCACGCTCCAGCACTTTCTACTCAGGGGTGATAAAAAGCCTTTCCCCACCTGTATATCCCTGCTCCAAAGGCTGCAGAAAGACCAAAACTCAGAGCGTTTCCCCCCAGAAAAGGATGACCCAGCAGAGCTGCTGCAGTCCCACGACAGGGATGAATTGTGACGAGACACCCCAAGAACTGAATCCGTCACGCAACGTGTCATCCCAACAGCTGCTGGGGAAGTCACAGGGAATCCCAGAGGATACCCAGTTCCATGGCTGCTGCTCCTCCAGGTACGTGCTGCCACGTCTCGCAGCACCCTGCTGAGATTCTCCTCCTCATTCACAAAATACTCCTTATTCCCCTCCTTTCTCCACAAAATCCCTATGGTCAGCAGTCTGTTTTCATCCTGTGCTTGCTCATGATCAGAGAAGATAAGATTATTTGTGTGTGCTCTGTGAATGTCTAGATTAACATGACGTTTCTGGCTGCTGTAATTTGATGAGGAAAACAAGGTTATTGGCATCTAGAAATTAGTGATGGGTGCTTTACCAATGTCTGGATGCCTAAAAATAGCTGTGGAAGACAGTGCTGCTGAGACATTTTAAGTACACGAACAAGCAATGAAAGCTGCCCCAGAAATGCCCCAGGGAAGAACAGACTTTTCGTTTAAGGATGTATTGTTTAACTGGATAATCTGATTAAATATATAGGTTTTGCAAGGAACTGATGCAATCCCCTTTAGAAAATGCTGTGTATGCATGAAAATGGCATTGCAATCAGTGGTTTGAGAGGGAGAGTTACAATAAATGCTATTCTTGGTGCCGTTGCTCTGGAGAAATCGGTGGCAGATGCGTTATCCCCCTCTGTGGATAAAAGGGCTGTTCTCTCCCAGATGAGCCAGTTTATGAACTGCCCTGTCCTTTGCCAAAGTAATTGATGATTTCTGAGTCACCAATACTGGGCATTTTGTGTGAATTTACATGCTTTATTTATCCTGTGCTCAATTTACATATATACATGCCGGGTGCCCACACCCTCACACCAGCTCTGCGGCGTGGACAGATCCAAGTGAAACCTGCAGAAGCTACTGTTAGATCCCTGTGGTTTTCATACTGGTGGTGGGTTCTGTGAGTTGGATTAGTGGAATATATTTAACTCAGTGCTCTTTCCATGCCTGAGAAAGGGGTTTGCCATGCCCTGCAGTTGGCTATTTATTAGCATAACTTAATGGCTGGATATAAATAGAAATAAAGGGAGGAGCAGAGAGAGACCTGCCTTCCTAAGCTATCTCTTGGGTCATCGTCTGTCATCTTCTCTTTTTTTGTATTTTTGGGGTTTTTTCCCCCAGTGCTAAATAGTTAAAAGGCAATTACAATGTTAATTTGTTGTGCTAATGTGCTACAGCAGGAAGCCGAAGGGAACGGTGCTGGTGAGCTGGAGAGCCAGTCAGGTCCCATTAACCATCCAGGCTGCCAGGGGAGTCCTCCGCCACGGAAACACAATCAGCATCTTATCAAGCCTGACACTGCAAATGATGCAATCACGTTCAAGTGTCCCAGAAGGCCCACAGCACTGAATAAAGATAAGCCACTCAGCCCTTCCTTTCTTCGCCGGGGTCATTGGGAAGGGAAGGATGTTATTAGCCAAGCAATAAATCTCACTCCTGAGGCTTCTAAGTTTTGGGTTTCTCTCCTGCAGCTCCTCAGATGTGCAAGGAAGATGATGGCACCCAGCAGAACCCTTTGTCCCTGCATGGAGGGTCCTCACCGGGCATGGAGCACCCGTGGGAGAAGCGTGTCACATCGTCACTCTGTGGTCTGTCTCTCCCAGCTTTGCCACTGCCCCTACCTGTGCTCAGGTACTGCTGGAGTGTTGCACTTTGGAGACATGGGCACCGTAAAGCAAAACTTGTCTCTTCTTGTTCGCACTGGCAGTGAGCTGTGGGGTGTCTGGGAGGGACCCCAAAGCCTTGCTGCTTTGGGTGGACCATGTTGGTCAAGTGGGAGTTCTAGTGGGGGTCAGCCCCGGGATTCATGGGCTCCAGCACCATGTTATCATGGAGTCCTAGAACCTCCTGAGTTGGGAGGGACCCACAAGGACGTTGAGTCCAGCTCCTGGCTCTACACAGGCCCATCCAAGTCAGAACATGGGACTGAGGGCATCGTCCAGATGCTTCTTGGACTTAGTCAAGCTCCGTGCTGTGACCCCTTCCCTGGGGAGCCTGTGCCAGTAATCGACCCTCCTGTCAGTACAGAACCTCTTCCTAACATCCAACCAAATCTGCTTCTGCTGATACCTTACCAAGGGCTTCAGTCTCCCTGGCAGTGCACTCGTTTCTCTCCTGGGCTCCATCAGGCCCTGAAAGCTGTCCAGACCACAGAGCCATATTCCAGTCTATGCTGTTCGTTACGGAGCACAGCAGGTTTTTCTCTCTCTTCTCCTCCCTGTTCACTTCATACTGTGGGTTCCCTCCCACAGAAAGCAACAAGAAACACGTGTCACCTTTTTTGTTCTTGAAACTGGGAAAATTTATTTTGCTTTTGGGATCCTTTTCTATAAAGGATGGGACTGAGGATGATGAGGGAGCATGGTTCTTTTCAGACCAGGGGAAGGAAACTGGTGCAATAACTTATTCTCCCCTGGCTGGAGCATGGCTGAACAGAGCTGCAAAGCTTCTCCAAGAAACAGCAGCACCTTGTTACTCTGGTGCAGAACAGCAAGTGGTTTGCAATGGCTGCATGATCCCCATGAAGAAAGCAGCAGTTAACAGCTGCTTCTCCCTGCCTGCAGCAGGAATCCCTTTGCCTTAACTCTTTGTTCATGGGGACATTAATTGTTCTGGCTTTGTGTTTTTGAGGAGTAGGAAATGGGACTGTCCAACTTCTAAACGTCTGGGGAGAATGAGACAAGGACCGTGTACCCCATCCCCCAGGACTGCCTTCTCCTCCAGTGGTTTCCTTACTAGTGATGTTCGTCGGCGTAATTGGCCTCAACACCCTGACTGAGCCAGACTTGCAACCCCAGCCCTTGGGCAGACCTGGTAACATTCAGGTAAGGAGCCTGAGTTGTCTATTGAAATCTGAAATGTTATTCTTGGCTGTAGTGCAGGGCCCAGCCCTGGCTGCTGCTGCTCTTGTCATTCCTCAGCTGCCCAGGGAGGATGTAGCACTGAGCATCTGAAAACTGCTCATATCCCAGGATGCTGTGAGGGATGCTCAGATTTTTGCCTTCAGCTAACGTACTTATTCCCTTCCACCATCCATCCTTTTGAATGTTTCTGAAGTAAAACCCACCCCAGCAGTGCCCCATACAATTAATTAACTAACAAAGCTGCCTTAATGAAGTGCTGGTTTGGTCAGGGCACACGTAAATACTAAACCAGTCTCCAAAACCAATGACTTGCTAGTAATAGAAAAAAACCTTTTTTTATTGAAGTAGCTGACCTTCTAAGGAATTAAAACTCATTAGCCTCTCCTATTTAAAAAAAAAAAAGAGGCTTTTAAACATCAATTTAGAATCCATTTGCAAGCTCTCTCAAGGCCCTGTATTGCCACTGGGATCCAGTGAGGAGTCTCCCTAATAAATGCTTTTCTGCATTTCCTTATAAAGTCTGGAAATGCAGAAAAGCAGGAGTGAGATGTAGGGTGGCTGGAATTTTTAAAATATTTTCAATTTTTTTAATGCTAAAATAAATAATTCTTTACTAAACTAGCATTAAAGAAATCCAAAACACCCGCCCTCTCCCAAACAAAACCCTTCAGGCTTCCATGGCTCTTGTAAAGAGGAGAGAAATAGGAATTCAGTGCCAAAATACTCAATGCTACAAAGTTTAAAGGGGACAAATGGCTCAATCCTGCTCACAACAGCCCCAGCACAGCACAGCGCTGAGCATCTGCTCCCCAGAGAGGATGAACAAAAGATATTTGCATTAACATAGATGTTGTCAAGCCAAAGAGTAGTTATTTTCCAAAAACTATTCATTAAGGAGCACATCTGGAGCCACAGAACTGTATTTCACAACCCTGAGACCTGACTTTTCAGCAATGCAACTCTTCCAGTCCACAGGGTTTGGGTTTTGAAGATAGCAGTTGCTGAAAAATAGGAAATTCCATTGGAAAAACCCCCCAGATCGTGTGTGTTTTGAGCTGACTATCCAATTAAGCACTGTACTTTACAGGTAAGATGGGAAGAATGCTGCCATGTCCTGCTGAATTGCTGTGTGGATGTATCTGTTAGTGCTCAGAAAATCTGGCTGCTCCAATGGCCTGTGGGGAAACAGGTATCTGCATGTTCAGGGGAGCGTCAGAGAGTCTCCAGTGAATAAAGCTTGTGGCCACACAGCCAGCAGTGAAAGGAAATGGAAATGTTGCTGTCTGTCCTCCCATGAGAGTTACCTTTCCCACATATGGAGTGAAGCAGGACCTGTAAAGAAGTGTGAGGTTTGGGAGCCTGAGCTTGGGATCTGCTTGATGATTGATTAAGGTTGTAGGAGTAGGTTTAACCCTTGTGCTTTGGGTGTTCTGTGTGCTCCATTCTGCAACAGTCTCCAGCTTCTGTGGATGGGGTCTGTCCGTGCTCCCTGCCTTTAGGGAGACCTGGTCCTTGTGAAAGCCAACGGGCAGCGTCTTGGTGTGTTTATCCAGGAGGCAGCACAGCTACTGCTTAATCCCAGTGCTGTGCGAGGTCTTGGCTCTGAATAACCCAGACATGGTGAGGTTTATCTAAAAGCATTTCTGGTTTAACAATGAACACGAGCGCCGTACGGCTGGGGAACACGTCATTGACCCTTGGGATAACTGATGAAGGTGCTGCCAGAGAGGTTCCCAGCTTCCTCACCTTGATCCTGCTGCTAGGCTGGAGCTAGTGTGAGTAGAGATTAGATGGTGTCACCACCCACAGTGTCCTGTGCCAGCTGTGGCACCTCCAGATGTCGCGAGGTGTCACAGGTGGTGGGTGAGGACAGCAGAGCATGGGAACAGCCCTGCTCAGGAAGCCCCTTGCCATGGGACAGGACAGGGCATGGGGCAGCTTTCCAGGGCAGGGAGAAAGAAATCAGTAAAAGTCAAAATTGAATATTTAACAAATATTTTACAAAGCAGCCTGAAAGAAGAGCAAGGTGTAAACAGGGATGTTGGAACACTCCTGGTTTTCAAAGGTGATGTGTTGGGATAGCTCCATCTGTTTGCTCCTACCCCCTCTTGATACCTTGGGTCCTGCCTGCTTTATTACCATCCCATTAACGAGTTTATGCTGCTCATATTGGTTCTTTCACAGTGTCTAAAGGCACTTTGTGTATGAGAGAGATTTCCAGCTCATGACCAGGTGGTTAAAAAGACCTGTCCCATTACTGAACTTAATGAAATTAGTGATCCCCATCCCTGGGGGTGTCCAAGGCCGGGTTGGATGGGGCCCTGTGACGGAAAGACACTGGACCACAGGTTTTTTAAAATAGAATTAATAGTAATTTATTTAAAAATTAAAAAAAAAAACAAATCAAACCAGAATGCAAATCCAGTACGTCACTTACAGGTTATTGTTTGATACAATGGGGAATTCACTATTGCAGTTTGGAAGTATGACCACACTGATTACAATCACAACGATCCACAAAACACTCTACACAAAGATCCACAAAATACTCTGCTGCCAACACTTGCAGGAGAGCCACAAAATACTCTGCTGCCAACACTTGCAGGAGAGCCACAAACCCCAGGGTTACACTCCCCGTAGGCAATTCCACAAAGTCACTCAGAACAACACACTTAAAACCTATCAACTAGTCACTTACCCCGTCTCTCAGGTAAGGGTCCCAATACGTACCTCAGCCAGCAGCCCGGCTAAGGGGGAAGGGTCTCCTCCCAGAGTTGGAGGTACGGCTCTCCCAAATATGAGCTCGAATGCCAGGGTTTTTATGTGGTTAATTTTGCTGATGTGTGTGACAGGATGCAGGGCTGGGCCTGACATCTTCGGCCCTATCTCTTGCATATCCCCATTGTCTTGGAAACCAAATGGGGACCCTTAGGGCTTATCAAACAGTTTAAGCAGTGGTTTGATTGTGACTCAGGACGTATGTTTGTGGAAGGAAGTCAAGGCTTATCAAGGCTCCATGCAGGTTTTTCCGGTTCTGTGAAGTGCCCGCTTCAGTCCGTCTACAAGGAGCCATCTCCACAGCTCCCCGTGAGGTGTGAAGAGTTTGTCAGTGGCCCAAGACTGAGCTGTTTCTCACAACTCACCATAGGCCTCCTGCTGCTCTGTCTGGGCATTATTAAAACCTGTTATGTATCTCAGCCTTACAGGCCCTGAGCAACCTTGTGTAGCTCCAGGCCTGGAGGTTGGTGTCCCTGCCTGTGGCAGGGGGGTTGGAGCTCTGTGATCCTTGGGGTCCCTTCCAACCCAGACCAGTCTGTGATTCTGGGATTGCTAAAACAGGGTTGGTGTTTTCCTACCCACTGAGGTGTCACAGTCCCAGTTGTAGCCAAAGTGGAGGTGTTGGGAGGTACCTGCTGCCTATGTCTCTTCCTGTGTCAGGCTGATGGTTGGCTGCACACACCTAACTCAGCAGAGCAGCCCAGCACTGGGATTGCCATTTTTCTAAGGTATATAATGCTAAAAGCCAAAACAGCACAACAAGCACAGGACTTAGGGGGAAAGCAAATTTGACTCACTAATTCTGGCTTTGGATGGATGGGAAAAAAAAATACATAAAGGCTCAAACTGATGTTTTTCATATGTATCTTTGCCATAAAGCTAACAGTAGTAGATAATAGTAGATCAGCATGGTAAAGGAGCGAGTTGTAGCACTGGACAATTATCTTTAAAGAGTGGTTTTGTCTTTATGTAGATTTAACCATATTTGCCAGGAGAAGCAGATTGTTAAAGGCCAGGGAAGAAACCCTCTCCCTCTCTTGGCTCTCTGCAGGGCCATGCAGCTGGTGTGAATTTTAATACTATCATCTTCAATTAAAACAAAAAAAAAAAATTAAGCCAATTTTAGAAAAAAAATTCAATAGTCAGGATTTTCCACTAAGCCTGGCTCATCCACCCTGCCCTTTAGAAACGTTATAAATAGAAAGACAGCATCAACAAACTCCTTCACTGTGCAAGAGCCTAATTTCTCCCTCTCCACTGGGACCTGGTGTGTTTTTCAGGCTCTGTGGTTAATTGTGCTGTATTGTGTGCGTTTTCTGCTTCACTAGTTAGTCAGATAGGCAGCAAATGGAGTCAGCCCTAGGTCAGGGAACACAAACAGCCAACTCCTGCTGCCTCCTCATCAGGTAGGGAGATTGAATCGGGCTCCACGTAATTGAAAACATTAGCAGGGGAGAAAATAAGCCAATTCTTAAACACACCAGCCTGAAACATGGAGAAGAGACAAGGGCTGAAATTCCCAATGGGCCTGATCCATCTTCCCCTGAGAGCACCAGAAATTCTCCCACCTCTTGTAATGGGATGGAAGAAGGATCTGTGGGAAGAAATACTGAGGGCACCGTGATTTGAAGGTAGAGATTAAGATATTTGACTTCCCCAAAACCCATGAATAAAACAAGGTGTTTAGCCTTGCCATCCCTTGGACAGGCGTGCTGGGGCGTAGGAAGAGATGTAGGGTGTGTGTGTGGGGGGGTTTAAGTGGATGAATATGGAGTAAATAGGCACACCAGAGCTTTATCTTTACATAATTTGATGTCCAGAAGTTGCTTTTAGTCTACTCCCAGCAAAGAAGAGAGTTTTGAAAGGCAGGAGATACCCCGTTGTTACAGGGTGTGCACTTCCCCAGCCACCAGCTCTTCTTTAAACGAGACCTGGACCTCTAACTTTCCAGCATGTTGCCCTGTCCTCACCCTGGGCTCCTCCTATAAAGGAAACACAGGAGGTGGGGGCTATCTCCTGATGCTGCAAACACTTACTTTGATTCACACAGTGTTTGCCAAAGAGGGGCTTCAGCCCAAGAAGAGCCACACTTGTGAGTAAGATGTTGGCCGTCAAATGACCTGGTGGAAACTCCTTCGCTTGCCTCTCTGTCTTTTCCTGCTGGGGAGATATCACAGCACAACCCCTTTTTTCCCTCCCAGGATATCTTGTAGCTAACTGTAAAGCTGGGAGTCTTAGAAATACAGATTCTGACTGGTGCAAGACAGACATCTCTGGTGAGGACAGTCCCAGTCTGCATGAGCTAAGCGTGTTCCCTCCTGGGGCACAGCAGATCCCCTGCAGCAGGGGGTTATCCTGACACCCTTAAGCAAGTAAATATCCCCAAGTAAGTCAGTAAATATGTGCATAAGGTAAGTTTTCTGTGTGTCCATACTCCATTTTGTGGCTGCTTTTGGTTTTGATGTCTGAGTCCGCAGTGATGGAGATCACCTTGTGCAGGGGATAAAGTTACAGTACCTTCAAATGCTCTGGGTTTTATCTACAGTGTAATATGACTGCAGGAGGAAAACCAGATGCTCCTGGTCAGGCTGGGGATGAGGAGCAGGTAGGGCAGGGCAAACGGTGCCCTTGGGGTTGGGCTGCTCTGTATGGAGCCCCTCAAAATGCCTATGCTAAATCTCACCTTGGCTGCTAGAATATGGGGAGGGGAGAGATGGGGTGGGAAACATGCATCACACCTTTCTGTGCAGCCAGGGTTTTTTCTGGGGTAGCTATCACATTGCTTCCCACCAAATCTCACAGCATGCAGCATGAATTTGCATGCTATGCTGTGACATGCAAATATCAGGCCTCCAGGTCTGACCTCCCCTCTGAACACCACGACACCACTATAGATGCTTTAATGAGAACTGGCTGCATGTGCTTTTGTCCCAAATCTCATTAGATCTCAGGAACGCCAAGTAACAGTTGTGGCTATGCAAAGTGTGTATGGAACTACCAATGTACGTGGTGGAGCTTCCCTTATCAGGAGAGCAGAGCTGGCAGATGCATCCTTCTGGGACCTGCTGGATCGGGGAGCGGTAGAAGCGATGACGCGCGCTGAACGGAGGAGATAAGGCCAGGACGAATCCCCCACTGCCTCCTATCGACACCAGCGCAGCCCCTCGGCCTGTGCACACAGGGGATTTGGCTGCCTGTCACAACAACGCCTGTGCAGCCTGTCAGCAGCACAACAAACTGTGCTGGGCTCATTGCTCTGACTCTGCCCAGCTCAACCCTTTCGGGGGGCGTGAGGCGGAGCTGCACCTCTGTTATTGGCCCCAAAGAGCAAAGGGGTAACGGGGATTACAGAGTCACAGAGCTGCAGGGGTTGGAAGGGGCCTTCAGAGCCCACGGGGTCCAACCCCCTGCCAAAGCAGGGTCCCCAGGACAGGTCACACAGGTCGGTGTCCAGACGGGGCTGGAATCTTTCCAGAGAAGGAGACTCCACACCCCCTGGGCAGCCTGTCCCAGGGCTCCCTCACCCTCACTGGGAAGAAGTTCTTCCCCAGATTGGTGTGGAACTCCCTGTGCTCCAACTTGAGGCCATCGCCCCTTGTCCTCTCCCCACAGACACTGAGAAGAGGCTGGCAATGTCCCCTTGTGCCCCACCCTTCAGATATTGATAAACACTGATCAGATCCCCTCTCAGGCTGCTTCTCTCCAGGCTGAACAGTCCCAGCTCACTCAGCCTTTCCTCACAGGGGAGATGCTCCAGGCCCTTCATCATCTCAATGTCCCTCCTCTGGACTCTCTCCAGGAGATCCCTGTCCCTTTTATCCCAGGGAGCCCAGAACTGGACACAACACTCCAGGTGGGGCCTGACCAGGGCAGAGCAGAGGGGGAGGATCCCCTCCTGTGACCTGCTGGCCACACTCCTCCTGATGCCCCCCAGGATCCCATTGGCTCTCTCAGCCCCCAGGGCACACTGCTGGCTCATGGCCACCCTGTTAAGTGTGGGTGGATGCTGGTGGGTGGGTGTGCCTCCAGTGTCTGCCCAGCCGCCTACAGAAAAGTGCCCCAGAGAGAATTGAAGGGTGTAAGTGACCCAAATCACGCCCAGATGGGAAATAAGGTGACCTCCCATAGCCACTCTATTCAATTCCCCAGTTACACCTGTACACAGGGCATGCCTCTGCGCTTCACCACCTCCACATCTTAAATGATGATTAAATTTGTCATGGCTCAGGCAATAAACTTGCTTCTTTCATAACATGATGGGCACCCATTCAGATACGCTTCTACAACCTCGGGTTGGTTTTTTTTTCCTTCTTTTCTTTTTCTTCCTTCTTTCCCTTCCTTCTTTTTTCCTCTTTGTTTTTCCGCTTTATGTTTTTCTTTTTTGTTGTTTTCTTCCTTCTTTTTTTTTGTTTTGTTTTTCCTTCTTTTTTTTTCCTCCTTCTGATGCCAATCAGACATCAGAGACACGGCACAGCAGCTCCCCAGTCTCACCATGGGCACTGGGAATGCTCTGCTCACACAGCTGGATGCAGACTCAGGGCATGCTGATAATGCACAGGAAACATCTGGTGGGTCGTAAATTCGAAGCTGATGGAATGATGTGAGGTGTTAAGTGCTTGAGCAGTAAACACATTTCAGCTTCAGGTTCTCTTCAGTCTCTCTCCAGAGAGCCTCAGGCCTGTACTGCACTTGGCTGGGCAGAGTGGGGAAGCATGGCTCGCACACAGGTGAGTAGAGTAGCACTACTGATGACACAAGCAGAAATCCCTTGGACATGCTGATGGAAAGGGGGGTTGGGAACCTCTGAAGGAAGCTTCCTAGGATGCTGCTACTGCCTGTGCACTTTTGTGCCGCTGTACCACTGATTGTACAGCCCCAGGGCTTGTGAGGATCATGGGAAAACAGCTGCTTGCAAGCAACACGGTCACACAGGTCACCCTCATCACGTCTGAGGGTAACCGCCGCACAGGATGGAGGCGGCGGCTCACCGGGCCCCAGGACAGTGAGAGAGATGACTTCTGGGCTTTGCAACAGTTTCAGGAAGGTGAAAATGAGTCTGGGCACAGCCCAGCTGTGTGCTATAAACTGACACCTCTGACACTGTGCTCTTACTCAGGGTGTTGCTGCAGCTGAGACCCCTTGGTTGCTCCCTGCGTGAGGCCTGTGCTGGGGTCCCTGTGGGACTGCAGCTGCCTCCTCAGTGCAGGGACATGGCTCTCCTGGGCGTCCTGGCAGGGCAGTGGGGCCTGTGCTTTTACAGGCATCGTGAATTCGCTGATGGTCCTGGCCACAAGCAAGAAAAGGACCTCTGCCTCCTTTCCAGTGAGAGATTTCCCCCCCCGGCCAGTAAACCTTCCCTCCATCCTTACCCAGCTGTGGATGCTGACCAGAAACCTGCAGACAACCTGTCTCAGGAGACCAGCAAGTGGCTGAGCCCAGCATTGAGGACAAGCCATGGAGTGGCTTGAAGGCACCTGCAGATGCTTTTGAACCATCAGGTGTCCAGGGGTGAGGTTTGAAGCCCAACAGCAAGAGGTTAGAGAGATCTACACAGCAAATCTGGGTGATGTGTGGTAACTTACTCAGCTGTAGTAACCCACTTACTGTGGTCACCTGTCCATAGCCTGACTTCTTCAGTCTGACTTGACACCCCTTACTCCTTGTTTGTAGCATTGACGTCATCCTGGCTTGCACTCATGATGGCCCGTGGGGCTTCTGTGTAAACACTGCTGCTTAAGCAGGTTTGCTTCTATTTCAGGCCATAGAAGCTGTGTGGGAGGCCCTAACCTCAGGCTGATGCTGACATCCAGAGACCTTAGGTTAAAGTGATGCTCTTCTGTGCTCTCACTAGGACACAGGCTTCAAGCCCAGCAAGGTTTGTGTGTGTGTGTGTGTGTGTGCTGAGAAGATGCTGGTGGTACACTGGTGCCAAGTGAAAAGCAAAGGAAACAGCCAGGAGGGAAAAAAGAAAAGAGATACAGATTTTGATCATAAAAGAAACCTGAAATTCTTATAAAGCCCCAAATGAGGTGTGGGAAGGGCAAATATTTGTTCTGCTGCTGACCTTCTCCAGCAAATAGCACACCAGGTCCTGTGGGGAAGTGGGAAACCACCGAAAGTGAGAGGGGGATGTAGAGAAGCAGCTGATTACTGCAGGGAACCATCATCAATCCCCAAATTCCAGCACAGTGAGAAGCCCTTATCTGGGTGATTATGCCCAAATAACCCTTAGGACTGAGAATAAGGTCTGTCCCTTTCCCCACCCGCTGCTGGCTGTGGGAGGGGAGTACCCACGGGGGTGTGAGGCACCATCGTGAGCAGTTTTGGGCAGCCGTGTGACAGCCAGCACCCCCAGGACCAGCTCTTCCTTATTGAATGGCTTTAAACCTGGATCACAGACACCAGGACAGGGCTCAAACAGCAGCTTGGCAGATGGGGAGAGCAGCTTAGCTAAAACCAACAGCAAATACACAACTCTTGAAGAACAAGCAGCTCTTTGGCACAATGAACAAAACGACTGCTCTTCCTTGGATTTACTACAAACTTTATAAAGCTTAGGCTGGAAGTGTCCCTCTGGGTTCATAGTTTTTCTCCCATTAGCCAAACAGGTTTATTTTTGTGTCTTATTGTTGCTACTGAGGAGAAAAGAATCCATTTCCAGTGTGAGTCTGGAGCTGAAAATCAAACCTATTTCCAGGATGTGTATAATCTTCTGGGGGTGAGTTGTACTGCTGCCACAGCTACAGAATAGTTTTTAGTATTTTGAACTGAAAAATGAGCTTCTAACTCATTTTGGTAGAATGTGCTGTTCCAGCATGCCAAGAAGCTGATTTTTGGTAAGGTCTGTGCCTCCAAGGGCACAGCTCTGCCAGCACACCAGGCAAAGGCACTCACTGGAGCTGGGTGAGGCTCAGAAACAGCCACTTACTGTATCTACAACCCCAAAAAGTGACTGTTTAAATTTATCTGGTTTTCCTCCTACTTGGCTTAGGGGTGACGCCAGCCACCAAAGCAGTGGTGGCCTCATGGCCAAGGCCAATGGCATCCTGGGGTGTATTAGAAAGGGGGTTGGTTAGGAAGTCGAGAGAGGTCCTTCTCCCCCTCCACTCTGCCCCAGTGAGACCACACCTGGAATATTGTGTCCAGTTCTGGGGCCCCCAGTTCAAAAAGGATGGGGAACTACTTGAAAGAGCCCAGTGCAGGGCCACCAAGGTGATGAAGGGAGTGGAAGACCTTCCTTATGAGGACAGGCTGAGGGAGCTGGGCCTCTTTAGCCTGGAGAAAAGGAGACTGAGGGGTGACCCCATCAATGCCTATAAATATGTAAAGGGTGAGAGTCAGGAGGATGGAGCCAGGGTCTTCTCAGCGATGTCCAGTGATAGGATGAGGGGCAGCGGGTGCAAGGTGGAGCACAGGAGGTTCCACGTGAACGTAAGGAGAAAATTTTTCACTGTGAGGGTGACAGAGCCCTGGACAGGCTGCCCAGAGAGGGTGGGGAGTCTCCTTCTCTGGAGACATTCAAACCTTCCTGGTTGTGTTCTTGTGCAACCTACTCTAGGTGATCCTGCTCTGGCAGGGGGTTGGACTAGATGATTTTTTTGAGGTCACTTCCAACTCCCATCATTCTGTGATTCTGTGACTCCAAGCTCTGCCCAACCTGAGGGTTAGGACAGGTTTAGGAAGAAGTTTAAAAAGGAGAAAGATTACCCAGGAGAGGGGCTACAACCAGTACTACCTGGCTGATGGGTTAATGGGGTGTGTGTGTGTGTCACAGCAACCAGTCTCCACACCACAACCCTTCCTGTCCTGAGAGCACCCTGAGCTGAGCAGTGTCTGTGCTGTGGGCAGCTGATCACCCTCAGAACGATGCCATTTGTGACTAATCTTCCAGGATTAAGGAATGAAGTGTAGCTGCTGCGGGTTGCACCTTTGCCGCATGGCAACGAGAGCAGCAAGCCAATTAATCACCTTCCTGCTGGATTCCAGGGGCCCCTCCATCCTCAGCTCAGCCAAGTGTGTAATGGGAAAGGGAGCAAGGCAGGCTGCAGCTGGCCAGCTGGGAATTGCATGACAAAGTGAAAGATGAGCTCTGGGAAAAGAGGAGAGGGGGGGAATCCTCACCCTTCAGGTTCATTAAAAAAAAGTAAGATGCCACTGATTACACAATTATTGACTTATTTCCCTGCTGTCGGCCCTAATGATGGCTCTGTGGACATCCTTTTCTTGCAGGGAAGCTCCTGGGGTCATGGAATTACCTGCTCTGAACTCCTCCCTGCTTTGGAGCTGAGCTTTCAAGAAGTTTCTTTCAGTATGGGTCACATTTGGACTGCAGTAGCTCCTCAGGGTGCCCCAGAGAGCTGCCACGGAGCAGCTGTTCGGCTGCTCTCAGAGCTGGTTTCAAAGGTGACTGCTTTACTGCTCTTTCAGGTGGCTTTCTGTGGTGAAGGTTAATGGGAAAATCACTTAGAAGATTGAATTTCCTTGGAAAGATTTGACTGATGGGTACAATCACAACTGAGGAAGCAGTGATGATGATCTGAACAGTTACTGGGTTTGACTGGAAGAAGAGGTGCTACTTCAAGTGTCTTGTCTATGGTACAAGGGACTTACAAGGTCACACTGGGCCCTCCCAGGCTGGGATGCAGTGAGCAGAGCCCTGTTCTCTGGGAAACTGGGAAAATGCAAGAAGATAAGGAGTATTTTAATGTCCATTTATCAGATCTGGCAGCCTCAGACCCCCTCAGTAATTACCTGCTACTGAGGGTAAGTCAACGTTACCTCTGGCCCCTCTGGTTTAGCAGCACCAGCCCAGCCACCTCACATGGCTGGAGCTGGGGGCACCATGAGTAACCCCTCCTGGGGCAGAAGTGACAGTGGAAGCAGGAGGATGAACTGGGATGGGCACAAGGCTCCAGCATGGCTAGTGGCTGAACTGGGTGACGAGCCATGGGGTGAGTCTGCTGGAATGGCAGCCAGTGAGATCTCAGGGGAAAAGTGAGTGTCAGGAGGCCAGAAAGGCATTCTGGTTTGTAGAAAGAGTTAAACCTGGACAAACCCCAGGAAGAGAGGCCCTCACATTTAACTTTACCTCCAGGCACTTCTGTCCCATTCCCAGCTGAGCTCAAATGATTTATCCAGAGCAACAAAGCTTCAGTGACTGGAAAGGGAAGAAGAAAGTTTAATCTCTGCTTTCTTGCACTAACTGGTTGGGTCTGGGATCTCAGATGGCCCCTTCCCCATCAGGGTTCATACCACTTAAAGGTGCTTATGGCAAAACAGAGCCTCCAGTTTTATCAGCCCCAGGCCTCTGACACGGCAAGAAGGATGCCAGCTCCTCCTGGAGAGGCTGAGTGGATGCCATGCTCGGCTCTAGAAACACCTGTAAGCTTTGAGGCACAAGTCCTGAGGATCTTCTACCCCATGCAATCATGAAAACAGGTTTAATTGGATGGTTTAGTATTGGAAGAGAGTTCCTGAAACACAGTCCTCCACTCTGACTGCAGAGCCCTCTTCTTCCCAGGGCTTGCAGTCATCCTTCACTCTGTTTTCTGACGTGCTCCATGGAGAAGTAGTACCTGTAAGTCTCATTATTAATTTATCTCTGCCACAGTTTACAGGCATGCAGGGGAGGTAATCACAGAGCTCCCTTCCCTGCTGTTCTTTTCCTGAGGTTTTACACTCTCCAAATTTCTTTTTTTTCATAAATCAAATTAACTAAATTGCTTAAGAAGTACTTTTCTATTAAAAGAATGTAATGTTATGATACCAAAAGATTTACTATAGAGCTGTCTGTTTAACACTAATACTTTCAGTCTAGGGGCTGCTATCTTCTCCTGAAGGTTTAAAGGTTCTCACCATGCTTAAGGCTCTGCTGTGACATTAATATTGTGTCTAAACTCAGGTACAGATGGATGAGAAGATGTAGAGGTGGTGAAAGGATTGGTTCCTGTACTTGTTGGACACCCCTGGATCCCCGTGAAGAGCCAGAGCGGTACTGGGGGTCTTGGTGGATGCTCACTGCCATGACAAGAAGAGTTTGGATCACATCAAGTGATCCCCATCAAGCCTGGGGGTTACACAGCAGAGTGTCTGTGTCAGCCCAGCACCTCACCCCAAACACTGAGGGGGCTTCGCGGTGGGTTGACACCAGCGGCACGTGCGGGTAAGTCAGAGCTCTGGGGTCTGGCTGTGGGTCTGTAGTACTCTGAGATCTCTGCTCTTCATTGGTGTTTATGACAGAGACATTGTTTAGGATGCTGGAGACATGGCACAGCCAGTCAGTTCCTACTCCTCCTCCTTCCCTTTGGGGTTTCCAGCAGAACTGGGGATTTGAAGGGGCTGGGAAATTATCTGTTCCTCTGGGGACCATGCCAAGGAAACCACACAAGCCAGCCTGGGCACCTGAGCATCAGCAGCATACAAACAACTTGAGTGTTACGGACATAGTGGTCCTCCAAAATATGCTCTGGGAGGGAATCTGGGCCCTGTGTCACCTTCAGGTTCATGGTCACTGAGGGGCCAAGAGCCAGCTGCTCAGTGTAGCTATCAGTGGCAAGAAGCCAGGCAGCCATCCCCAGACCTGAATGGGTTTGCTGAACACATGGATGGGTACAAGGTAGTGGTCCTGGCTGGTTTTGGAGAGCTCCTGAGCCATGAATGCAGTGAGCTCACCTGGTGCATTCATGGACTCTTCTGTGGGACACAGCAACAGGCTTCACAAAGCAACGTGCCCCCCCCCCCTTGTCTATGAGGAGCTACCCCAGGATGAAAGCGGGGTGTGGGGTTAAGGAAACCTGAAGTGATGCCCAATTAGTTGTTATGAGCCTTCAGTGTATGGAACTATCATGATTATGGATGCACCAATAACCCCTTCAGCCCAGTTCCATGAGCACTCAGCGAGGTCGGTCGCGTTCGGTGAGGACATCACAGCCAGGTTAATCAAAGTGCTGTTTATTAAAGCAGCAGACACCCAGGATCTCTTGGATTGCTGGGGATACAGGAGCAGCACAGCTTAACCACAGACCTGTTAAAAGGTACACAGTGACCCCGCGGAGATTTATCGCTTCCTGGGGAAGCGCTCGGCGCAGCCAAGGGCTTGAATCTTACCCAAAGGCATCCTGATGTGGGGGGAGAGAAGCTCAGCCCAGTGACTGATCCCAGGAGTCAGACCAGTACATGATGGGATCTTCCCTAATATCCTCTCTCCTTTAAGCTATTTTATATCGTGTTTTTACCTTTGAGGTGGAGCACAGTGACTGGAGTACCACGTTCCTTTACTGTGATTGGTGTGAAGTCCTCTCACTCTGTGTTTAAAGGTACAGGCTAACAAAATCCAGAGCGTGTGTGCAGTGAGGGGTGTTTGCACCTTGGAGGGGGGTAGTTTTCGGGATAGAGGTGTGTTTTGGTCTTATGATGATATTATAATGGGCAAAGTTCACCAAAAGGACAGCCTTTTGTCAAATACATGACAGGTTGCTGGCTCAGGGAAGCAAATACACAGCTTATCGCTTCCGTTTGACCTTCCAGCTCCCATGTTATCACTGAGCCTGGCCCTGGTGTCCCCACTTGCTCCAGCCACCATGCAGCACTCAGGGTTGGATAATCAGGCTCCCCTGATGGCACCAGCCTTGGAACTCACTGTGGAAAGGGTGTTTAGGAACTTACTGCGAAAAGGATGTGTGGCACATCAGCTGCTCCTCACCCCGGAGTGTTTCTGGGATGCTGAGCCTTTCTTTAGAATCCAAATGTGTTTAATTTGTAAGTCACCTCTGGCAGTTATTCCAGGGGGGGGACAGCACATCAGCCAGCGAGTTTCCCCAGCGTTTGAGCCTGCGATGGGGGTCAGATGGCAGAGCAACAGCATAGGAGGGTAAAGCTCCCTCCAAAACCTACGCTGTGTCCCAGAGAGACGTGCTGGTTTGTCTCCTGAGGTGCTGGTGGAGGGGTGGCAGTGTCCTTGCCAGCACCACAAGCATCTCTGAGCCTCATGAGGATGGGGAGAGGGAGCAGAAACACTGCTTTACTGTGCAGAAGGTGCTGAGGGTTACTGTGTGGCTGCTGCTTTGGTGGGCTGTTTGCTGTGTTGGGTTTTAAGGCTAAAAGATGGTCAAAGGAATAAAAAGAAAATGTAAAACAAAACCCAAAACCACACCAAAAATTACTTTTAAAAAAAAAAGTTTAAAAAAAGTCTTTTCAGTCTGGCAGGGCTCTGGAGAAAAGGCATCAGAGCCACTGGCTAAAGCACAGAGTGGCTCTTCCTGTGACAAGGGCTCAGGCTGGGGATTTGGGCATTGGCAGGGTGGTACCTGGCCTTGGGTTAAAACTTCTGCCTGTACCAGTAATTTAGGCCAAAGCGTCCATACGGAGTGCAGTGCTGCACTGCAGGTTCCCCAGGGGCTGATGTGGGAGTCTGATGTGTGTGTACCCCTTGTAGCTGTCTCTTTGTGCCTCCATCCCTTGTGTGGGAAAGGCAGGGTAAGAGTGTTTCCACCCACACAGCAGCGCCGGGAGCACGGCGCAGCCATCGCTGCTGAGAGCCAGGGAACCATGGGGCTGGCAGCCCTAAGAACCCCTCTGCACAGGGAAGCACCAGGGCCTGGGGAGCTGGGATTCATCCCACCTGGGTAGGAGTTCTTGGTTTCTTGGCTTTCTTGATGGTAGTAGGAGGTGCAGGGAGGTACGTGTCGTGGTGGAGTTCTGGAGGTGCAGGGAGGTACGTGTCGTGGTGGGTGCCCATACAAAGGTGTCTGTGTATTTTTAATCAAGATATGATGGTTTTGGATGGGTGGGGGGGTGCCAAGTGCTGTTATTTGTAAATAATTGTTTAATCCCATTTGCCTTCCCCCCCTCCCCTTAATTCATAGGCTTAAACTGTATTCATGGGAGATCCCAAAAGTCACCTCTGTAACACAAGTTAAGCAGACACCCTGGGGCTCTTGGCAGCAGCTGAGCAGACCCTGGGTGAGGACCACCCTGGCCACACCTTCCACGTTCCTGGGCCCATCCCAGCCTCCCCCAGCCCGCTGAGACACCTGACCCAAAACCCCATGGGGAGGAGTGGGTTGCTGCAGCAGGACCAGGTGACGTTTCTATTTTGCTGAAATAATTTGTTGTGCATCAACAGGAGCTGCACACCTCAGGCATCACACAGCATACACCCCTGCTGCAGCTGCCTTTCCAGCTCCTGGTCTGCTCCCTCTGCTCATCTCCTGGCGAGGGATAATTTCGGTCCCATCCCAGTGCTTTTGTTCTGTACTTTGCAGTAGATGACAGAAGAAAAGCCCTTCTGCAACGGTTTGGTTTTTGGCATATGGGGTCAGTGCCGAGCCCCTCCAGGCTGGTTGGATTCCTTTGGTGCCTCTGCACAGGGAGCTGCTCCTGCAGCACGGCTCCTCTGCTCCTGAGGACAGTGGATACCACCCCACCCCGGCTTCCCTAATCTAAAGTGCTGGCAGGAAAGCTCCCCAGGTCAGAGTATTTATAACCTATATAGCATCGCTGCATTTAGGCTGTAACAGCTGAGACCCTGTGGCTGCATCCAGAGTCAGCAATGAGGAGCTGTCTGCAGCGTGGGATGACAGCCTCACCCCTGGTAGTATGAAGGCACCATGACTAGCTGATGTCTGAGCCATGTGAGACAGAAGCAGGCTCTTCATTGCTGTGTGAGCCCTGGGTAACCCATGTTTCCTTGCTCTGCACCCCTAGCCCCAGGAACCTCTGCCCCCCAGGCTGCTGAAAGCCCTGTCCCCTCGCCCTCCTTGGGCTGCAGCAGGTTTCCCAGCGCTGGGCATCGCAGTGCTCACACTGGCACAGGTGGGATGGGGGAGAATGTCTGGAGCTTTTCTTTTTTTATTCCTTTTTTTGTTTCTTTTTCAGCACAGGGCTCTGCCTGCACTGCAGAGCAAAGGGAGCCCAGTTGGGCACAGGGCTCAGTCCCTGCCCCCAAGCCCTGGTACCTCAGCTGTGGGCATGCAGAGGACTCCCAGGCACTGGGGAGAGGTGAGGTTCTTCTGTCTTGCCCTCCCCAGCAGCAGATGCAGTGGCACTGGAAGCCTTGCTGCAGGCTGAGCAGCCTTTCCCTTTGGATGGAGCAGTGATGTACCTTTGGTTTTCCTTAGGAGACGGTAAAGCCTCCTCACACAGGCAGCGGCTGTGCATCCAAACCCTGCCTCTGGAAATAGCAGCTTCTGCGCGTGAGGCTCCGCAGAGAGATGCAGAGGGATGGGCTCAGAGACCTGGCTGCAGTTTTGGTGGTAACACCAGTCCCTGGTTGAGGTGTACCCTGCCTGTGTTGCTCCAACACACAGAGCGAGGTCCTGTGCCTGCTGCCTTCCCTTGCTGCCCTTGGATGACTTGCCGGGGTGGGGTGGGGAGGGTGTGGGGCAGGTTCTCCCAGTGTGCTGGCCTTGGCTGTTGGATGGGGCTGAGGGATGCTTCCGAGCGATGTGAGCAACCGCCTGCATCGCCGACTCGCCTCTATCAGAAACAGACACAAACTGGGGAAGGAAAATGGACAGATGGGGGGATGGAGCTGGCTGAGCTGAGCCCTCCTGACAAGGAACACCCCAAAGGCAAGCAGGCTGCTGGCACCCTCCCTCTGCTCTGAGAAGCTGGCCCCTCCTCACAGCCTGCTCCCATTAAAAAGAAAAAATTAATTTAAAAAAATAATAAAAGGCTCAGCTGATATAAAAGCTGTGGGGGCATCATCTGACCACGGGCTGCTTAGGGTGAAACTTCCCGTGCAGACCAGTCGCTTTCCATTGCAGCAGCTTTTGTTCCTTGCTTTAAAGCATCGTTTACCAGCCAGAACAGGACCAGCTCTGGGGCCAGGAGGAGGCAGGTGGGATCCAGGCAGCGGTTGCTGGGTTCAGAGGCGGCTGTGCGAGGAGCTGAGCCCTCCATGGGGAGCAGGGCTGGGGTCAGCAGGGGACATCGGAAACAGTTGTCCCTGCCCAGACAAGCAGCCAGACACCCTCCTGGGCAGGTTCCTCGGTTCTGCTCCTCCCGGGATGCTCCAGGCTGGGCTGGGTGAGCCTGGCACAGAGCTCAGCCCGTAGCTCTCTGGAACGCCCCATTCTCCCACACAGGCACTTTCAGTCCAAGTTAAAACCACAAAGAAACAAAATCAAACCAAAAACTTGATGGGGGAAGAAAACAGCCAGTCTGCAACTGGGGAGAGTGATGCTCCAGTTGGAAAACCAGCACCCAGACCTCCCAGCTGCAGCAGGAGAGGAGGCTTGCCTCTTGCTCAGCGTGTGAAGCGTGTTCCCAGTCCGTCATCGTTTCCCATGAAACACAAGGGCAGGTACATCCATGAATACTTAAGTAGACAGTGATGAAGCTTTAGATATTAAGTCAATGAAAATGTTGTTAGGCTTATGGGAACGATGCTACTTGTGCAGTGAGCTGGGAATTCGGTGTTGGGAGTAACCGATGGCTGTCCCTCACTGCTCATGTCAGCACTAAAAACTCGTGGATCCAGCTCAGTCCCACCTTCTGGAAGCATCTTGGAGAAATGCCATGGTCGAATTGCAAAGGAATTTTTAGTTTATAGATGACTGGGGTTTGCAAGGGCTCTTCCCTCCTGGAAAATGAAAGTCACAGAGGCTCATGCACACGCTGTCTCCCAAATTACAGATCAGGAGCTGTCCAGTCTAGGAATGGTCAGGTTCAATCAAGAAGCCTGTGTTTAGTTTTTGAGTATTCTTCAGGTGAATTCCCTTGTTGAAGCTCATGTTAACCTAACCCTGTGGTGTTCCCAGCCCTTTATAGGCTCTGTCTTCACTTTATGTCTATAATTTAGGCAGCCATTTTGTGTTCAGGAGGAAAACTGGATAAACAGGGACCATCCAGTGTGGGCTCTCCCCTGGATACGTTGCTGTGGGGTTTTACCCCACGATGGTTTTCTCTCTGCAACATTCCTGCCACCCTGGCTGCAGCTGCCTTTGTCTCGGGCACCGTGCTGAGTGGGAATCCAGCCTCCAGACCCAGAGCACAAACCGAGCAGCAGCTTCTGCCAGAACCCATCCTGTATCCAGCCTTTTCACTTCATGCTGAGCTGGGCTGCTTCCTCGGGGTGATGCCGGGGTGCAGGCTGCACCCTTCCTCCCCTCCCACCCCCCTGGCCCTGCACTGTGCACTGACACCGCTGCCGTTTCCTTCCCCGCCCTCCCGAAATTCCCAGAGCTATTAACTAGGTCACGGGAGCTGGTCCCAGTCCAGCAGTTTATCTAATTGCCTTTTTATAGTATATTGTGTGACTCTTTATTATCCTGTCAGAGTTCCCTGCGCGGTGCCGGAGGGGAGACGGGGAGGCAGAGCTGGGATGAAGCTGGCTGCTGCTGCACAGCCACTCCTGGTCCAGGACAGAGGATGAGCTTGTGAGTCCCTGCTGCTGCAGGGACCGTGACAACCTGGGCAATAAACTCAGGAGCTGCTCTTAGCGACGGCTGGGGACAAGGTGGACCTCTCCTGACTCCTGCAATCACAGTTCTAGGTACAGGTGTATGTATCTGGGAGGGGTGGCTGCTTCTCCAGGAGGGAACGCCTGGGCTGACCGGCGTGGGGTCTGCTCTGGGCAGGCTGCTCCTTGGGCAGATGTGCCTGGAGAAGATTCTTGGCTTGTTAGGCAGAAGATCCCCCCTTCTCCTCAGCCTTCCCGTCTCTGCAGCTGGCAGCTCTGCTGGTGATGCCCAGCAGCGGGTTTTAGGGGAGGGTGGGAGTACCATGGCATAAGCAAGGAGGCTGAGCAGGACTCAGGGGGCTAGAGGCTTTCTGGGAGTCTCACAGAGGAGGGTGAAGCTGAGGACATAAGAATTACAAGTCCCCTTTTCCCTACGGACATGATTTGCAGCACAATGTGTTTAGGGCTGTTCACAGCCCACAGAAGCCCGTGAGAATCAAATCCTTTGGGCTTGGGGAGCCTGACAGAGCAGTGACCGAGGAGCGATGCTCACCCTGTTCTCAAACAATCGCACCCTCCTGCAGCCGCTGCTGCGCTGTGCCACCCAGCAGCCTGGAGAGGGGCTGACGGTGCGGGCTGGAGAAAGGCATCCTGCCGGGGGGTTGGCCTTCCCTGCTTTCCTTAAACGATTTTTGAGCTCGACGGCCTCTTTTCCCGCAGTTTATTAATCAGAAGACCCAGCCACGACCCCTCCGAGCCTGCTCCGCGGAGATAAGGTGGAGTCGCTCCCCTAGCTCTATCTGCCAGTGTCTGGGGAGGATGGGGCCGGGGGGGGGGGGGGTCTGGGGGAGCTGTTGCCCGTGGAGCAGGGCTGCACACCTCCAGCCCTGCGGGGGCCACCCGGGAGAGCGGGGGCGAGACCCTCAACCCGCCCCAGAACCCCTCAGCACCAGCCCCGGGCAGAGGGGGGGCTCCGGCTCGTTTGCAGTTCAGCCGCCCCCCTGAGAGCCGCTAACCTTTAGATAAGGTTTGGCATCGTTATTCTGCTTGGGTTAATTAGGAGTTAGGGGGAATCCAGAATGACGCGACTCCATCCATCCATCCATCCATCCATCCATCCATCCATCCTTCCATCCTTCCATCCTTCCATCCTCCCCTGCTCGCTCCCCGGCGGAGCGGCGCGCTGCGGGCAGCGACAGCAGCCGAGGTAACTGCCCCGAGCCTCCTCTCCATCCCTCCGGGCGTCTCCTTCCTCTCTTCCTCTGCCTCTTTCCTCTATTTTCCACCTCCCTCCACCCCTTCTCTGTTTGCGTTACCCCCCCTCCAGCTCCAGCCGCCGGCAGAAGTTCG
>VZTU01024377.1:215-13062 GCA_013400835.1 Zapornia atra | reverse complement strand
GCTACTTTCTCCTGTTTTAAAAAGGCCAAAGGTATTCATATTTCTTCCCTGAATTTGCAAATGTTCCTTGAATCTTCTGGCTTCCACAGTACTCTGCAGCAAAGACTTTCACAGTTTGATCACTCCTTGTGTAGAAAAATTATCTCCTACTTTTTTATCTTGTTCAGTATATTAAATTGATGCCACCTCATGCATATTATGAGCAATGGTGAATCACTGACCTTCTCTGTATGCAACTTGATTTATATAATCACCTGTCTCTATATCCCTTCCCTCTTTTCCTAGCACTCTTTTCCTCCCACTGACATGCTCCAGAGCTTTCACTGTCAATAGTATAAGTGTGTCCTAGTTCTACTGCACTTTTGGGAAACAAGGAAACACTGAAGAGTCATAAACATATATAGGTATTAGGATGATTTTTTTCAATCTCTGTTCTGTTCCTAGCAATTCCTAAAGTATGATTTTCTTTTCTGGCCACTGCTGAGACTGGATTTTATATTGGGTTTTTTAAACAAACAGTAACACTTCCCCATCATTGGGAATATAAAGTCAGAATTGTTTTTCTGCTAGGTACACCACTTTATAATTACCAACAATGAACTTGATCTGTGTGTTTAATTCTCCATCGCTCAGTAGCCCAAGATGCTTCTGAAATGCTTCATTTAGCTTTCCTTTTCACTATCTCGTATATTTTAGTACCATCAGTGACTTTGCAACTCTTTCCTCTCTGTATTGACTATCTACAAATACGTTGAACAATACACCACTGACAAGTTTTCTCTGCTGTGAAAATTGACCATTTCTTCGTACCCTTTATTACTTATTTTTGACCTAATCTATGAAACTGTCTTCTCTCTTCTGCCACAGTATCTTAACTCTTTTTAAAAACCTTTGCTCGATGGAAATCTATGAAATCTTCTCCATACACAGTAAACGTGTTAATTTTGCTTAATTAAAGAGAGGTTCAAAGTCACATACATCAAGAAAAATGCAATGGAAGGAATTAATTAAATGAAGTGCAGCTGAATCTTCTAGACACTAACTAGAAGTATTTATTGCCCTGAATATATCCTTAGAAATTCCTTTTCAGCCTCCAAGCAGATTTGAACTGCATGGCCTCAAGACCTGGTGCATGAATACATACAATTTTTAATTTATTTATTTTAAAGAGAACCTTTGCTGACACCTAGCAGATAAATGATTAATTGCGCTTCTTAGCATCTTCATGGAAGACCTACATCTGATATTTTAGAGCTCCAAACGAAGTGTTTATCCAGATAGAGAATAGATGGCAGTCACACGCATAAAGAACCCACACACCTGCAGAGTAAGCAGAAGTGCAAGTTGCAAGCATAATGAAGGAGTTCCTAAAGTTACATCTTTGGATACAGATATTCTCACTTGTATAATTCCAAACATCTGCTCACACGTAGGTAGATAAAAGCTTTAAGACACAAAGAATAAAAGTCCACACAGTGCACAAAACACTATATAACTTCAGAGCCCCGATAACTTGCTAGGCAGGAAGCTTTGCTACTAACACTACTAGAGAAGGGTCTCCCTTCCTATCCACAAAGTAACATTGCCCAATTACATATGATGAAACAATGAAACAAAGTGAAGGAAACTTACACTTGCACTCCCTTGGAGCAATGCTTCATTGAGCATTAGAGACTTGGCTAACTCCAAGCAAAGCACTCATGGAAAAATGAGAAAGAAAATACCATTTACATACACATTTTCATCCTGTTTCACTGATCTCACTTTCTGACTCTAGGAAAAAAACCACAGCTGACTCAACCTCTGCAGAAGTTCTCCTCTGGTTTGTTTTTTGGTATGTTGGTGAGTTTTTTCCTTCCTCTCATCTTTATGTTCTGAGCCACAACTTTGATAATTAATTCCTGTTCTAGTGATACTGACCTAGGCTGGAGACACAACTTCTGACTTGGGAATCTCTCAGACACAATGCTGAAAGGCTGGAAGAGTTTAGGAATAGCATCAATACACATATGCCTTACCCTTCTGCTCTTCTCCAGTGACCTTTTACTCACAGAGAAACAACATGAAGCTCTACAGACATCTGGTTCAACCCAATACAGCCATTCTTATGGTAGATGGGGATATACCACTTTATTAACTACTACATCAAGTGTACGATAGAGGTTTCAAATGTGATGTCACTACTACTGCACTGATTTTTAAGACATCCCATCTCTCTCAACTTTTTCAATATATTCCTATAGAAAAATTTTACAAGAAGAACTAAATTTCACTGATTTGACCACCCCCAGTATCTATAATACTGTTCTTAATGCTATATATAATTCTCTAACACTATCTTTCCCTTGGCTATAAATTTAGTTCCACTTCAATCTTATCATCTACCTACCTGATATAATTTTAAACTAGAAATTTGATTTCTTTTAGTGAAGATGAAGTAAGAGGTGGGTTTGGATTGTTCATTTTGTTTCATGGTTTGTTTTGGTTTGGGTTTTTATTTCCAGTAAGAGCGGTGCAAGGACAGTTTCCCAGATTGCAAAGCCATCTTGAATCATGCTCCAAAAAAAAGATTATCACTTCCCAAAGACTTTCTCAAGGTAACATTCCAGACATTCTAGCATTCCTCACTCTTTGTAACACCCAAGACTTCAAAATCTTTGATGTAACTTCTTCCCCTTTCTCCAACAACTTAAGCATTAGCTATGCTACAAGTTTCCATTTTTATTACTTGAGTTAGTAGGCCCACTGACCCAAAAGACCTCTGGATCTGGTGGTTGCTCAACCATACTGGAATTTCACATGAAAGAAAATATGTCAATGAAATTCTCCAAATGGCAAGTGATTCTTTCTGAATTCACAGCTGTTCAAAAGCTACCTTGCTAAGACTGAAACATGTTTTTTGAGACAGATCTTGTCAAAGGATGGAATTTCAAAAGTACTTATATAATCTGAAAAAAACCAAGCCCTCCTGAACCATGAAATGAGGTCCAGGTTTCAACATATCATCCTTTTACAGATACTCATGAGAATCTGAAAATCCCACCTGAAAAGACAGAAGACTAAAATTTTTAAGAGGTCTAAGCTGCTCATCTCTAAAAGCCATTGAGGATTGAGCAGTGACTTCTTCAGGGTCCTTTCTGAAAAAATCTCAACCTACATCTTTTAAGCTTCCACAGGTAAAAGCTTACAGCTGCTACAAACGACGGCTTGACAATGGGGGAAAAAAAAAGATGATAAAGATGGCAATGGCAGTAGTCAGAGGTAATGCTTCTGCACCTTCCTATGGACCTAGTGAGAAAGCAGCTTTTGATGGTGGCCTCAGAAGCAGCTTAATCTTCTGCACTGGGGCATGAAGCAGCTGCGGCACAGACTGCCGTAAGGGAGGAAACGGATCAGGAGGAATAACAGGAAGGAAAGGAGATAGAGAAAGCAGACTACCACCTAATTATGTCCTTGGTGGAACAGAAACTCAGAAAAATACCAAGATGAAAAATGCTTTAAGTCAGCACCTTCCCCTAAATGCAAAGCGGGGATATGAGGCTAATAAATACTATCTCACCGACCTACAGCAGTTAGATCCCTTCCTTGGACTCTCAACTGATAGTTAGGTGAAGGGGAGCCAAACTACAAGATCTGGTGTTTGGCTTCCATCAAGTCTAATTTCACCATGGAACAAATACAGTAAACACAATCACATCATTGCAAATGTGCTATTTCTATACTCAAGTTGTAGCATGGTTTTCCTAAAACCTGACTTGCACATCCACAAAGGTTATACAAAACACTGTAAATACTATAGCACTGCATTGATCTGTGCCTAAAAAAAAAGCATTACAGAACAACAAAAAAATAATCACTCAAGACATTACTCCAAGGTGCTTTCATTGAAGTGGTCATGGAGATACCAACTTTCAATGCTAACTGGTCCACAGAAGGTGCAGAGAAGCCTGGCGCATTAAAGGACTTCACACAAAGGAGGGTTTCAAAGAAGCAGATCTAAAGCCAGGACATTTCACAATTTTGCCAAACTTTTTAATTTGGAAAATATTTTTATCTGAACCATGGCTGAACTAATTTCATTGAGTTGAAAGCCCAGTGAACATTTTAATTATTTTGGGTTCACAAGATATAAACCCATAAACTTTCCTGCTGCCTGCAATTTTGTCCATTTCCTGCCTTTCCTCACCAGTCTCCAGAAGCAATGCAAGGGCAAAATTAAATAAAAGGTGTTTATATATTAAACAGTCTTAAATTATATATAGTTTTAACCATCCCACAGATGCCACAAGCTAAGCTGGCATCAGTGTATTCCATATACAGCATGCCATTTGTATGTGCACCCACCCACACATAAGGAAGCATACACCTGGGTCTTGCACAAACTTTGGGCACCATTAGAAAGTTTGTAAACTACAGTGAGTGTTCAAGTGATATGCAGTTTGGCTGAGAAATCAAAGACACTTTGAATGAAGGCAGTTCAATACAATTACTATTTATTTGATATTACCATTATAGCCTACAGTTATAGAAACAGCAAGTACATTGGCATACCCTGAATTTTCTTGCTCAATCTTTCATGTTTTGTCCCATTATTTGTACCTAAGCAATATGTTTCCCTCCATTTTATACCTTATTTCATTTTAATCCTTAGTCACTGTCCCCATGCATAGGGAACACAACACTATAAAAACAGCCAGTTGTTTAACCCTTGCCTTTGTGCCCAAAGTTGGAACATTTAGAAGAAGGTCCCTGTTGGCACACCATGGCTTCTTCTGGTCCAAAGAACTCACTTGCAACCACAATAAAACCACAATGATCAAATATATTGGTCATATATTCATAGGAGAGTGACAACATAAGCTTGGGAATGAGACCTCTTTACGGGATCAAGCAGAAAATAAAGCAGGCCACAATGAAAAACTCTGATTTAGCTGCCAACACCTGAAATAACAACAAGAGGCAGACAATGCACTTTTCTTTTTCTGGGCACATTCTTTGTCCCCCAATTCTGCCCACTGTGGAAGTCTTAAAGAGAAAACCCACCTGTCCTAGACCTCATGTGCAAAGAAGAAAACCCCATTTTTCAAAGACACATTGTTCACATTTAAATGTGTATAAACACTAATGTATTTCCTCTCAAACACTTTCCTACAGTTTACCAAACCATTAAGATTCGAGCAGTAAGATCCATCAGCTGTCCAGTTAAACATCCTCTTAAAGGGACAACGTTGCTGATATAACCTTCCAGTCTTTCCGCCAAGTTTGCTACCACAAAGCATAGAGGGAATCAGTATGCTCTGTATCGCTAACGAGGAGGAAGCACTGATAAGAGGGACAACTGTCTCCTTTTAGAGATCTTGTTTCTAGCTGAGAATGTGGAGGTTTGAGCAGCTTTCCTTCCACTCCCAACCATCTGTTATAAAACCTAATAAAGGACAGTACTGCATCAGCAATTATTATTGATAAAACTGAAGTGATCTGTCACAATCCTTAAACCAGGATGTTTAATTTTTATCAGTCTACAGAGGAACTTACCCTTTCACAGAGCTACTGACGAACAGCAATCTCAATTGCTTGCCCCCACATACACCCCTTCCCCAATATACAACACATTTTGTGCCAACAATGTCCCCTGAGTTTAACACCGTTATCTACATTTTGGGGGAAGAGAGGAAACCTGACCTCACGCAGCATTTTACTAGGAAAGCCTAGAAGTCAGAGGGCATTAGCACAAATACTACAAAAATAAAATTAAGGAAAATAAGGCAGAGGGGAAAAAAATCCACAACCCAAAACACAATAGAAACAATACTTTGTGTTCCTATTTTAAGTGCCTCTCTCAATGCTATATGCATAGCAGCTAAAGGCAAGCTGGAAACCAGCCAGGTCCTGGCTGCCAGCAAAAATTTTGTCACCTCCTTTGAACATCTGAAGTATGTTTACCCAATAGATTTCATTAAATTACACTTCCATTAGGAAGCATACAATGTTGATACTCATCTCAAAGATAAAAGGGATCGCTAAGAGGCATGTCATCCTGCTCCCCAGCTGATTGCTATTTCTGGGCCAATCAAGGAAAGGAGCCAGAACAATACTTAGTTAAAAAAATGCAGCATCTCCCCAAGGACTACATACTAAGAGACTGCAGCTCCATTATCAAAATGAGCATATCATTAATGACAATACACATACAGTACGTTATTTTAATACAACTCATACACAACAAACAAGCTGTATTTGGGTCATTAGCTGAATTTGTAAAGCAGTATTTCCAAGGGTTAGAAACTCCTTATCGAGATACAAAGTTTATAGGTTGGGGGCAGGGGGGGAACAAATATTTTATACGATCCCAAAATACAGTGAATATAATAACACTCTGCAGTTTGAAGTGCATTGTAGTAGCTAACAGAACAATAAGCTATTCAAACATACCTTCTCATTTTAAAGTAAAGCAGAAGTAATTTAAAACACCAGGCACTGTTTTGCTAAACATCTATGAGGGATAATGAAAGCAAAATGCCATTGATGCAGTTTATGCTGGATGTATCACCTTTTAAATTGCTATTACTGTACAGTTAAGAAAATGTAAAAAGGGACTCAAAGCAAATTTTACAAATGTTTAAAAACAAATATATAAAGAGCCCAACTTGCTGATTGTAAGGCAAGACACTGGGGAGGGATTAACACAAGAGACTCAAATTCACAAGTCTAGTAGGACTGTTCAGCTGTTACCCTACGGTAGGCTGAGCCTTTCCTAGTGGAGAGGAGGAGATACCTCTGTCTCTAAGCATTGGTGTTAGATGTATGATGTTTACTGTGCTTCCTAATCTCCAATTCACATAACAGCAATAAAGGGAAGAGGACAAATCCAAAACCATGCTAATTAAAACCCGAAGTAATAGGAAAAGGCTGGGAGGGGTTAGCTCTTTACAGCCAAGCTCTGCCCAGTCTTTTTGCAGCAATCTGTGATTATTAATCTCTAAAAATATTCCTCGCTCAGTATTCTGCAATCTAGATTTCAGCCAATCTCTTTCAACATGCAGAAAACCCTTCGGTTTAGCCATATTTGACATATCATATGAACTCCAATTATCCATCTTTTTGCAATTAATCATCTCACAATTACATTTCCTGCACTTATAAGCATCCAGCTGGGAACTGAGTTTTAATCTAGGAAATAAAAAAAAAGGATTCAGGTTTCTAACAAATTACTTCTAATTAACCAGAACCTTTTCTAGTCGTTCCAACCTAAAGACGCCTACAGCAAATGAAAGAATTTATTGTTTGCATTCCTAATGATATTTTAAATTTTCATTTAAATTTCCCCAATGAGTAACTTTCAGGAAATTCACTGCACTTGTATCTACTTAAACAAACATTCTGTTAAGCAGGAAATGCAAAACAACAAAAAAACCTAGGGGAAGATAGAGAGAACTGATATTACACTGAGCAGAAAAGCTGCTAAATAAAGCTGAAGAGCCAGAACACTAATTAATGGCAACTTCCAAAAGTACTCTGGAGCTAGGCTGCCCAGGTCCTGCCAGAGTTATTGGGAACTTCAAAGCCATGTTCCCAACTAACAGTTCAGAAATTAAAGGTTTGTTTTTGTTTGCTTTTGGTTTTTGTGGGTTTTTTTCCAGGAGAAAAAAAAAAAAAAAAAGAGGTCAATTCTACTGATACAAGGCAGCAATTTATAGTTTGTATAAAGGAAGTGGATTAAATGAAGCCTCCTAGTTAGATAGCTCAGGAAACTAAGTCAATGGCGGTTAAACATCGCATGAAAGAGCTTTGTCCTACAACTTCCAGTGATTTCCCCAGGGAAAGATTTGGAATAAGAACCATGCAAAACATGCTTACCGCGTGATTGGGAACTGCTTGGTACCACAGGGAGGTAATATGAGGTAAGCATCAAATGCAAGTTTCATTTACATTAAGTCTTATCAATTTTCTCCAACAGTTTCAGAAAGTCAATGCAACCATCTGACAGAATATGACTGTGGCAAAGTAAACTATATCTTTCTTGGTCTTTTGACAGACAAATACCAGAGAGTTTTCTGTCAATTATACACTATCGCAGATGTACATCCCAAATCTGTCCATCTAACTAACAGAAAGAAAACAATATACAGCTGAAAAGCATTCGTGAGATACCTTTAAGTAATACATAATATGTCAGTCTAACTGCAGAAATATCTCTGCTCAAAAGGTTGGTGCTCATTAATGTGGTATCAAAGTTTCCACAATACCAAACAGGACTGAGCTAATCAGCTGATTGATTCAACACCAAGTTAAAGTAGGTAATTATTCAGGAAAACAGTTATTTTTAATATACCTGAAGTCTTTCAAAACTATTAAACTTTATATGCCTGCACCAAACTCCCATTACTTTGACTTTGGTTTAACTACCTCCGCAGGCACTTTGAGAACAGCAAAACCATTGGCACATTTTTGGTTTTATTTTTAACAGAGGTCCAGTTGTGACTGTGGACATCCTTTAACTCATTTACAGCAAGGGAAAAACAACAAAACCAGTAGCAATTTCCTCTACCACTACTAAAATTTAGCAAATTGTAACTCCTGCCACAACAGCAGCAGCTTTAACTCCAACAGTCCGACAGCAGTAGCCAATTAACACCAATCTCCCCTTCCCAAACTTCTGCTTGAGCTCTCTATCACACAGAACACAGCGCATTTGACGAGGTCTAAGGAAGGGGTGGATGCTCCTTGATGAGACTGACAGATACATGGTTAGCTATTACAGATTCAGTGCTGAAGCCACTCCCTCATTCTTGGAGATTCCAACCTGAGAGTTGTGTGAAGTATCTAGCAACGCATTTCCAATCTACCAGCGCACTTTCAATTGTGATAAAAGAAGACCTGCATGAAGCAGCAGCAAGAACATGATGGAAAAGTTCATCTTAGTTGTGACATCAGTCACCAAAAGACAGAGTGAAATGCCTGGGTGACAGAAGACAGTGTGAAAGTGCAGCAAGTTTTTCTTCTGAAAGTCTCTCACAAGAGTAAAATGGGACATTGAGAAACATAATTCAGACAAGCTACAAGCTTCAGCAGGAACTGTGCTCACAGCTATCAGGGCCAAAACGGGCATTCCCATTCTGAAAGCATAGCAAGATACTCGACATTTCAATGCATGCTCTAGGCCAGCACTACGAAATCCCACCAGCACTACGAAATCCCACCAGCACTCCTCCACGCTGGTACACAAAAGAGCCCGCAATGCTCACCCAGACACTAGACCACAAGCATCTGTGCCTAGGTGCACGATAGAAAATCATTACTTGAGCAGTTCGTATCAAGCTGTTTTAAAAGTCAGAAATACTGAGGGCAGGGAACTTAGAGGTCCCTTGGGACGTCTGGCTCAGTTGCACAGCTCCTAACATCAAGTTCAGGCCAGCATTTTATCAGGAGCCAGCTCAGCAAGGGCCATGGCTGGGCAGGACTGTGGGCAGCTGGGGAGCAGCATCTACGGCATCCCTGGAGCAGGGATCAACGGCCCTGAAATGGGGCCCTGGGCCACGTGCGAGTGGGGGAGGCTGCTTAGGGCCCTGACCACCCATAACTGGGAATAACTTTTGCAAGATTTGATATAAACTGCAGCTTGTGGAGGATGGAGCAAAACCGTCAGGCAGATAACACATTGTGGATTTACGTCACCACGGAGAAAACCGAGGTCAAGTCAGAAATATTCTGCATATGAAGCAACCCTGAACAGGGTTAAAGCCAAGGCCATATGTCTGTTGTTACAATAAACTGCTCAAACATTTTTAAAATAGTTTTACTGGTTTACTGCCCTTGAGTCACACTTAGAAGCCCTGAACCACCGGCAAGTCAGGAATGAACGGGTGATATTGCAGAGAGAATCAGAAGGTAATAGGTGAACACGAAAAATAAAAAGAATTAGAAGAAAAAACACCCTCTCAGCTGTAGTCATTTAAGTAGGAACACCACAGAGAAAAGCTCTTAAGTGCAAATCTTTCTTATTGCAGCGTTACTTTCACTGGCACATGAAACGGCAATGATAACAGGCTCAAAAAAAACTTTGAAAATAAAGTTAAAAGATACATGTAACTTAAAACTAACATCTTTTCCTACACAGAAAGGTTAAATTGTGGGGTTGACATTTGCATTTGTTACGTTGTCAACGTTTCCTGCCTATCAGCCTATGTACAAACAATATCTAAAGATGTCATCTACATATTTATACCAAAGGAGTTTATGAACAAGACCTGTCAGTATATTTTAACACCTTTCCAAAACGTCAGCTTTCATCAGGTATAAACACAACATGTTTAATTTATTAGTTCAGTTTAATGGAAAAAGTTGACAATCATATGTCACCATAACTATTGATAAGGTAAATAAGGACTACAGGAAAACGTCAAAAAGTTATTAAAATATTTCTCAGCTTCCGAAATCAGATTGGATTTATTGGCTTTTCTCTGTCAATAAGTGCATCACACATTTTTCTTCATATGGCTATTTTTGAAGTGATGTGTCCAATGGTGAAGTTTACAGACAGAATATAATTCTTGGAGAATCTGAATGCCATTTTGACTGTATTGGGCAGGGGAAAGGGCTTTGTTAAATGTTAAAAAAACCCAACAAACCATAAACACACAAACTTGTTCACCTGTACATAAACACACCCCAAAGATTTCTTTTTCTGATCTAAAATACACTAAGCCTGAATAAAAGTTAAAATGTAAGGCACAAAAAAACTTTGAATTCAAACCTGAAGTTGAGCAAAGCACTGCATCTGTTTCCACTTTCTACAGGAGGTGCTTGATTCAACTCCCTCAAGAGGAATGCTACTATTGTAGATCCACCTTCTTGTTTATAATGGCAGGCGGGCAACCTATTCCCACTTCTCTCTAGATACTTCCCCAAAAAAAGTAGCAGAGGGCAGCACATCCTCATTTCAAGAATTTCAACCCCTCTGCCACTCACATCCAAACACCTCATCAGGGAGTTGTTCCAGTCAGACTGCAATAGATTGCTTTGGAGGTGGGGGGAACCACCTTATTTACCTGAACACAAGGATAAACTCCATTATACAAATTCATTCAAATACTCCTGTTCAGGCCAAATGACGTCCACTAGCACTGAAAAGTTTAAAGGCACAGGGAAAACAGAGAATAGACTGTTCATTGACAGCATCTCTCCATACCGCAAGAAACTTTTCTTCTGCAGGTCTCACTGTACACCTCAGCATAACACATGGAGAAAAATATGATACTATGGACATTTGACACTAGGGACATCAAGAAGTATTGCATGCTGTGGATGCTGATTCCTCAGAATACAGCAGACATGCTGCAAGATTTGATTCGGATTTCCCATCCTTCAGGAATTTTACTAATTTGTGTCACTTTTACATCAAAATCTCTAACACTATGAGTACATTTACTTAGATGATGAATATTGTAAGTACCACCTTTGTGGATGTCAGAAAATTAGTGCTGAAGAGCTTGAACACACATCGAATGTGATGGAAAACCATAGGATTGAGGGTTTTTTTTCTGTTCAAGTGACACGAAGGTGAAAGAATGATACATCATAACTGATCTTTATATACTAATCAGACTAACTGAAAAGACAATTTCAACAAGTCCAAACTTATTAGTAACCAGTTTCAGGCTACAGAAAACATGCACCCTGCTTTTCTTTGTTTGAAATACAGTATGAAAATAATGGTGTTGCTCCAAAAGGATACATTTAACTACATCAGAACAGGGAGCATCTTGGAGTTTTCCACCTATCATTTCTGCAGCATGTGATTTCAGGTTTCATTGCAGAATGGATTTAACTCAATTCTTGGACCAAACATCTACACTTCAGCATGATTTAAAATTGTCTGAAACACCAGTCTTTGGTTCAGACCCTTAATTCTGTGTTTCATGCTCACCTGAAATGGAGTTTCCCATCTATTTTCCTCAAAACCCAATTCTAATCATTCTCACATGCAATTAAGTAAGGAAAACTGGAGGATTCACTTCAAAACCACAGTACTGCTAAACCAAACACCACCACTGTACAGGAAGCCCCAGGTGGGAGAAAAGTCCTCAGCTAAGTCAGTTTTTAAAACATACAAATGGCTGGCAAACTGGTCCTGTATTATGAGAAAAGAGAACATCAGCAGATGACTTTAGCAACAGAGTACTTTTTAGGTACAAGTTAAAAGTGAGAACTTTTAAAGTTTGTCCCAGAAAGACAAGCAAAACGAGGAGGGAGAGGAGCAAATTTTCCTTATGCTCATCCTAAAATTCATGCATTTTAAACCAAGATCTCTAGAGGGAAGAAGTGCTGAGCCACCGATCTGCATTGCTGAATGCTGAACCTGTAGCTCATGAATGGAAAAAGGGGACCTTAATAACACGTTTGAAATTGACTCCAAGTATGGGTCAAAAGAAAGATGCAGCCCAGGTACCTTCAACTGAAATAAAGATCTAACAGGAGGACAACATGTCAGAAGGCGAAGAAAAGACAAAAGGAGCACTAAGGGCTTAAAAAGGCTGGGAAAGCGATTCAGGTTAGTAACCCCTAACTTAATCCTGACCTTTCTGTAACTTTTTGCCTTGATTTAGTTGACTGAACTAACTTTGTGGGAAGCTTACACAACTGAACCAGAGAGTGATTTCTCCTGAAGACTGGGCAGAAAGAAGAGGAAATCACATGGCCAATTGCAAGTATTAATAAGGTTGAATTACAAAACAATAAAAAAATGCAGTCATTACAAATAAAACATTTTTTTTTTAATTAAAAAATGCCTAGAACTAGTTAAGATCCTTTTTTACCATTATTAGTTTTACTCACAACGACATTAATC
>VZTU01024375.1:4494-16699 GCA_013400835.1 Zapornia atra | reverse complement strand
ACATTATTTGGAATTATTTAAAGCATCAACAGTATTGTGTCTGTACACAAAGCATTTAAAAAATAGTATCACTGCATTGTTTCTGATTGATCTAGGAGCTCACATGCCATAAATCAAAACTTTGATAAATTGTTTTTCTTAGGCTGTTAGTTTTTTTGCTTTGGGTGGGGAGGAGAAGTGGTTAATCAGTTCAGTATAGCAGAACGTGGTACTGGTTTATGCTCTTTATAGTGTGCCTGAAAGGCATATTTTGATTCCTAAAGAAGTAAATTCTCACCCAAACACCAAAGAGTGTGACTGGTTTTGATTGATCCAAACTTGGCACAGTCAGAGAAGTGGTAAAATGTCTTATGACATATACCTTCTTCATCACAGAGTTGTTGACTGCATTCTGCGGTGCAAACTATAAAACTGTGGAAAGCAGTGACATACTTTATTCATTGAGGACGTGACATTATCAGTTGCTGTTGATGCAGAGTAGCAGCCCTGATATCCTCTTTTTCACAATGCTGTAATTGATTGCCAACCTGTTGAAACGTGGGTAAGGCTGTTCTGAATAACTAAAATATCACTATCTTCTGAATAAAATATTTGAAATTTGAAATCCCCTTTTTGTAGCTGCAGTAAGGGTACCCAGACCTGGGACAGCTGTGATTTTTTTCTTTGAATGTGGATCACCGATTCTTGTGTCACTTTTTGAGTTGATCTGCTTATGTGGCTTTTTATATTAAGATCATGCCTTTCAGCTGGTAGAGATTATCCTATTACTCTATTCAAGAAAAAAAGGTAATAAACCCTAAAGCTTAAAAATACCAAAGAGCAGTCATAATTGAAGTTATGGAAGCTTAGGAAAATCCCCACAAGAAACAGGAAAGTGGAGGGTTGTGGGGATTTTGGGTTTTTTGGAGGGGGTTGGGGGATTTTTTGGGGGTAATTTTTCCTTTCAAATCTATAGTTTCTTGTCTTTACTAGAAAAAGTCTGTTCAAACTTGCTATGAAGCATGGCATGCCATCAAATCTTCAGTTTCTCTGGAATATGACATCAAGTGTGAACATTTCCCTATATCTTATAATGAATAGATATTGAGTCAATCACTTTGTCACTTTCTCTGGTACAAAAGTATCAGTAATTCACAGTGAAGATCGTATTGGTAGAACTGTGATATTACTGTGTTTGTGTAGTTCTTATATCACTGGATTTCATATCTTTAAAAATTAATTCTCATAAAACTTCAGGTCATGTTTAGGAAACAGATCAGCATTTGTGGAGGAAAAAAAGTGTTCCTAATTTAGAGAGGGTTTTGATTAAAAAAAAAATTCAAAATCAACCTGATTCACTGTGTTTTGTAAAATGGGATTTTAATGGTGTCTTAGCATTCATAGTACTTCTTATATCTGTAGAAACATTCTTCATGAGAGTATCACTAAAAATTTCCAGTTTATGTACTAGAAAGTGGTCTGTCTTTTCATGGGAAAAAAATGCCTTGGCCTTCTGTATTTTTATTTCATATTTGAACTATGTGATTAATATTTCTGTTGTTATTAATGGTGGGTATATACTTTGCAAATGAAATAAAAGTGTTCCTTTTGCTCTAGTGATAACACAAAAAAACTTAAATAGCTTTTTGAATTTGAAAGCATATGATTTGCTTTAATTTGGTGCCCTGAATTTTGTATTCTGCTGGTTAAGCGAAAGACCTACAATTATCTGACAGAGGCTGCCTTCTTGACATTTCCAAGCTTATTTTTTATCCTCAAGTAGAGCTGTGTGTTTTGCATGAGCTTTAGATAATCATGTAAACTAGTTGCATCACTGAAGTATTTTTATTTCAAATTCAAATACATCAAGAGTTGCATCCATGAGCTTAAAATAGTTATTACAGATCCTTCCATCTAATGTCTATCTTCATCTGATTTAAATTGTTCTTGAATCTCTTTCCCTCACCTTCCCTATCAAGGCAAAATCTATTTAAATTTAAATGTACAAAAATATGTGAGTGATTTAGAGGATATCTGCAGAAATTTAAACATTGACATAGTGTATGATATTTAATCCATACATTCTTTCCTTCCCGTTACCATATGTACTGCATTCTCATTCCTACGTTACATTCAGTAGCAGGTGGAAATGCTGTGAACAGTTCTGCTAGGGCAAAGCAATGGGGCTCTTCCAACTGATTAATTATTTGTTGGAAGATTTGGTGTCCTTGGTGGTTAGAGTTTCTGGTACAATTTCTCTGAAAGTGCACTCTGGAATGGCTTACAGTCCTTCCTAAGAGTTAATGTTAACCACTAGTGAATAACCCTTTTTCTTAAGACCTTAGTAAATAGCAAAACCATTCTCAATTTTCTTATAGTACCAAAATACAGATTTACTGAGCTGTCAGGTACCATAAATGTTAGATACAGATCATACTTTATTCAGCTCAGGCCAAAGTATTTGACGTATAATATAGTGCCATAGGTTGTGCATGCACGGAACATTTTACAGACAAGTATTTGTCTCTCTCCTTCAGCTGTCAGCCCAGATACATCATCATATATTATTAGCACTTCTAGCAATGACACTGGAACATCTTGAGCAGTAGTATACTTAGTGTGCACATATAAATATAGTATATGGTAGTTACCTTCTTATGGAGTGTTCCCAAGGCATAGACACCTCATTTAAGGTTTAAAATAGCTCACTTCCCTCTTATATCCTAAATAAACCAATTTTCTATTGACACTTAACAACTTCAACTCATGTACTCTCCTTGTGAAAGTACAAAGGTGTCTTCACAGTGCACTGACACCTAAAAATATCATTTGCATGTAAATATCCTTTAGAAAAGGTTGTGCTAAATTAGCAATGGGGGAAACGTATACCCAAGGAATTTTAAATTCTCAGATTAGATCAATTTCGTAACTCACAAGCTAATGAAAAAAAAAAACCAAAACCCAAAAAACCTCAAACATTTTCTAAATTGCATATTTAATTTTCTAAAAGAGTACCAGGCACCAAAAGCCAGGGTTTGGAAATTATTCTGATGCCCAAATAGCTACCTTTGGATTAGGAAGGACACCTAGCTACTTTGACAGGTACAGAAGAAGGAGTTATCTTTCAGTTTGTGTTAGTCATCCAACTTAGTTTCTTTTGTTAATTATGCAAAGTGTTTATCTGCATTTTAGAGCACCTATTAATATTAAAATGCATTCTAAGATTTTTGCTTTCAGTCCCTTGGTATGAGACCTCTGTCTGACCTGCTAATGTGACTGAAAATCTGGTCCCCATTACAGTCTTGAACTGTCAGGAAAATTGTATTCCATTTGCTGCAGACTCAGAGTGTACTCCAGCGTACTCCAAGTGTAATGTTCTCTGCACTTGAACTGTCTTTGTGCTTATGGAGGTTTGAATGAATTGTAGGATTTTGAAATGATCAGTGTTAATTGTGGTACTGCAGGAGAAAGATTTTTGTAGAGCATGTAGAGCTGTCACTAGATGTGTTAGCTGTTCAGTATTCATCTTGTATTAGTTCCCAGTTACTACAGATACAGCGGGTGTTTCGATTTGCTTTAGAGAGAATATGGATGCTTGTCCAATGGATACCAAAATTAAAACCACCAAATTAATTTCCTATGAAATACTGAGCAGTAGTTAAATAGCAAATATTTTTATTATGGTAATAGTCTGTACAACAGACTACTGTAATTGTCATTGGTTACAAAATTCTAAGTAAAAAATTAATCATACAAAATGCATATATGTTAATTTTAGCTATTCAAATATTGATAAACACCTGCAGTCTTAAGCCCTGGCTTTTTCCATGACTGAATCCCTTCTATCATTCTGTGATTCTGTGAATAAAACTTATGTTGGCAATCTGTAAACATTTTAGAAACCAGAAATTGTATCATTTCTAACAAAATCTATGATTATTTTTCTATATTATTCTTTTTTACCCATATAAAATTGCCTAAGATCTGAAAGTTCATCTGAACAATAGGGAGCAGAGAGAGAAATGTACCTCATTGGTATGAAAATGTATTTCCTGAGGTCTTTTCTTTTTCTACTTGTTTATTCAGTCAAAGAATAAAAATTAGCTTTGCAAGTGTAGTTGAATATAGAAGAAAAAGCAAGAACATGATGAAGAAATATTTGACTTTTAAGAGAGCATGGAAATTAAATATACTTTCTATGGTTATATATAAAATATAGTAAATCTTAAAATGTAATTTATTAAAAGTCTAATTTCTCTAACTGTGCAGACACAGAAAAAAGTAAAAAAAGTCTTTCAATTTTATTCCTAAAATTATTTTTCTGATGTTGAAGTGCTCAGACTCAGAAACATATATAAATCCTATTATTTATCTGTCAGTGTTCCCAGGGAACAGCATGCCACATCTTTCCAAACAAAAAGGGGGAAAAAACCCTTTTTAGAAGTAAATAAAATGAAAAGAACTAGAGTACACTGTATGCATAATAAAATGAACATTTAGATATTTTGCTTGTTTTGATCATTGAAAATTCATCAAATTGCCTTAAAGACTGAATAAAGATTGAAAGTTTCGGGAAAAACAGTTTATTGATGAAGTCCCAAAACAGAATCAGTAAAAACAATGATAAAAAAATTTTTGAGGCAATGTTGTAATAACATTTATTTGTTAGGTTTTCTTCCCATAGATCTATTTCTCATCCAAGGAAGATGGAAAGGAAAATACATATACGTTTTGGCAAAAGAAACTGAATAACTTTATATTTTCATTGAAATAATTTGAAATCCAAGCTCTGCAAAATTAAAGATAAGATATGCATCTTTATGAGGTATCAACTCAAGCAGGCACCTGGAACTGTTGGACTTGCAGAGTGAAAGCAGTTAATCAGCTTTTATGTGGAGATCTCTGCCCTTAGTGATTGAGTTACAAATTTGATTGAAATAATTTTGTTATAAAAACCCTAATTTTAATTATAAATCTGAATCAGCTAATGTTTTCAGGGAAGATACTATCCTTGGGAGAAGGGTATGATATCCACCACGTCAGAGATTTAAAGATCAGTGAATAAAGCTCAGCTGAGTGACATCCATGTGTCATTTTTTGGAAACACTTCAACTTTTGCCATTGATATCCCTGTCTCTCTCCTAATTTAATGTATTTAAGCAGTAAAAGGGGGACTAAAACTAAGATTAAATGTTTTCTGTGGTTAAAATAATACTCATGGTGGCCCACTTTGAAAATCATTTTGGTGGTTTTACTTCATTTGGTCTTGGCCTGAATAAATGCGCAAGAATAAACTATTAACTAGCGATCTAGTACAAACAATATCCAGCTGATCTCAAATGCTAAGTAATGCTGCAAAGCAGCTATACTGCAAATTGCAAGGAATTAAACTGTGTTTATGGGGTATTTACCTGACCTTACTGTTATTTTGCCATAGCCACCTTGTCTCTCACTGAATCCTAATGTTCAGAGATGGAAAGTGTACTCATTTTAAGTTGTGAGAACTTCGGGACAGATGGATGAACAGAGAACATCACTGACTTGCATTCCTTGAATACCATCTGGCTAGCAAATACTAGCAGAACAGAAGGAACATATGTTGCTTAGCCGGCCCTGTGTCTTGCCAGGAAACACATTAGACGGGCGTGATCCAGGGATAGCATACATCCAGTGCTGTAGGAACAGTTAGGATCTCCATAGGTGTAAGAAATTCTCACTGATAGTGTCGGCAGCTACAGGAAGATTTTACAGTTCTGACAAAATCCCAGGCAGCTGTTAGTGTCTGAAACTGGTAACATGAGGGACATACAGAATATGACTTTTTAATTAATTTTGCCAGCATTGAGTGCAGCCAGCCACTTGTTTAACTAACTTTAGGTCAATTATTACCTGGATTTGTAGTAGGAACAAGGCTTTGTCTGGATTGGTAGAACAAAAAAGTATGGGTTTGACTGCCAGGCAAACTTTGTTCTAGGCTTACTGCTGCCCTCTGCATCAGGGGGCCGGTTTCCCTGACAAACGGAACTGAAAACAAGCAGAAAAATATGTCTCTGCAGAGGGATGAGGGATGAAGCTGGTGCTCCTACAGCCTGGTTCATTCCATGCTTTTTCCCCATCCTCTTAAATCTTATTCCAAAGATTAAATTAGTGGAGATGCGTTACAACCCCACATGCAGCTGGGTGTCGGTGGATGTCCAGCCTCACGCCACGACACAGATGTGGCTTACACAAAAGGTACAGAGGTGGTGAAAATGCCCTCTCTCTACCCACTCAATGGTAAATTCATGCCCAAAGGTGAACAAGTCTTAGCAAGGTTTTGTAGAGTGGATTAGTGAGAGACTAATATCAGCCTTCACGGGGCACATTAGATTACAAAGGAAAGATGTGTGAGGTCAGCTCAAGCCAGCTATTTCATAAACGTGTGATTTGATTAAGGCTGGGCTATCGCGTACTTAGATGGGGCGAGAGATGGTCTGGTCAGTTTTGCCATTAATTTAAGTGGGAGCACAATCTTCCGCCAACCTGTAATCTTTATATCTAGTTTGTGATTTCATTATTAAAGCAGCTGCTTGCTGAAGCTCGAAGGCAGAATTTCTATTGATTGTTATATAGCTAGTACTTTATCTTGGCTTCTTGTTTAAATATAAGCTTGTTCATTAGCTGTCAAGCAGCCATGCACTCAAGTATATAAATAGCATTAGGAAAAAATGCATTTAACTTTTAAAAATCTGAATTCACTTCCTATGTGAAAATAAATTTGCTGTGAAGATTGTTAGTATTCAGCAGATTAAGCTGTTTCATTTTTGTCAGGCTTTCGCTTTACTGCCTTTTTAACAGTGAGATAAAATATCCATTGAAAGTAGAATCATAATGAAATGGCACAATATAAATAGATGACTTTCATCATAATGCACTGTTTTTAGAAATGTTCATAATTTAAACAATTATGTTCCTTGACTTCTTGCCAATTAAGTTTAGTCATCTAGGGACTATGAATTTTAATGAGAAAGCTGAATGGTCTTTTGCAGATATGATCTGTTGGCAGGGACACAATCAAACAAGGAAAGGTTTAATCTCTTATTTCTTTAAGTATCATAAAAAAGATAAGAGAAAAAAAATAAGTGGCAGAAGAAACAAAACCACTGTACAGAAAATGCTTTATAGATTTATGTAGATCAAATATATTTTAAAAAATCCATGCTTACTACCCCTTGAAATCAGCATGATAGGCTTAAGAGATAGATGTTAAACATACCCATGAGAAAATTAAAATTAGAAGCACACTGTAGCCTGTAGCTGTTACACGCTGACTATTCAGACAGTTCTAATGAACCTTTTAGCAAAAAATTTGATTCTGGAATCACAAAGAAAAAAAAAGTAAATAGCAGTGACATAAGATGCTTTAGATGGTAAACTGTGGTCCATGCATCTACCTTTCAATGGACAAACCAGAACCCCCTGGGGATTAGAATTAGATTAGCTAAATGCCTAACAGCTGTCTCACAGGCATGAGACTAGATAAAGCAACCAAACTGTAAATCTGTGCAAACTGCATGAAAGGCTACATAATGCAAATTGATTAGTTTAGGACTTGCATTAATGTGGTTGTGAATAAAAATAACCCACCAACAAATCCTCTCCTAATTTTAACAGCTACTGAAGAGAAAAACGTAACAGATGGATCATTATGAGGTATGAGTCTACAATGAATTTACATTGTGATCAAAGAAAAAAAACTGAATTACTAATCCCCATGAAGTAAGAGTTATAATCTCTGTGCAGAAAGGCAAATATTTAAGGTTTTAACTTGGATTGACGGGCGGCTTTCATGGAATACCAATGCCNTTGGCTGGATTAGCTCTACTTGGGTCTTGCTTTACTATCCTATATTTAGTTTATTATCATCTCATAAATCTCTTCTACAGATAATTGCACCATGCTGATATCATCTATCATATGATACCATATCATAGAATGTCTTGGGTTGGGTTGGAAAGGACCTTAAAGATCATCTAGTTCCAATCCCTCTGCTATGGGCAGGGACATCTTCCACTAGACCAGATTTCTCAAAGCCCCATTCAACCTTTGAGGTTTTTTTGCAAGCTGGTGATTTGATGGGGAGAGGAGACATTTCCTTTTGCTTATTTATCGCTTGGTTTATTTTTTGCAGAACAGAAGTTAAAAATACATTACTGACTGTTTTCAGAGGAAGAACCAAACCAAAACAAAACTGTGATTAAATGCTAATTGCTTCTTCCACTGAGTCATTTGAGATGTTTTTATCTGTAATGCTGATACCTGAATAAGCATTTTTCCTTCATAGTAAGCATGGTATAACCTATAAAACTGAAGGAAGTTATGTGTTCATGCTTCCCATTTGCTTGTGTAAAAAGTAAAGTCTCCAGATGAGAGCCTCTGAAAGGAGAGCCCTGGAGAGCCAACTTAATTGCAGTAGGCTAGTGTTACTTTTTATGATTTTATGATTTAATGATTTCACTTACATTGGAGTCCTACCATGAGTTTAAATTACTATCATCTCTTCCATTCTTTTATTTTTATAAAGAATGTATCATAGAATAGGNCTTTTGCATTTTTTTAAAATGAAAAATATGAACTCCTATTGATTTACATTCAAAGATGGAATATGTGATATGGTACACACCTCAGTAGATAGATCATAAACTATTGAAATATAACCCATGGTAACTATTAGGACTGATTAGTTTTCTGCAGTTTCAAGATTATAACATTTGAAATTCAGAATGATAGGAGCATTGACTTAATTATTTTAATTTCTTAAATTTACAGAACCTAATGTTAAATCTGTTTCATAATATTTCTTGCCTACACAAAATTGTAAGTCTCTTATTCAGCTGAATTTTATCACAGAAAAATAAACATCATTTAATGAGCATTTAATTTGTAAGACATTTGTAAGCTGTAAAATTTTATGTCATAACTAGTCAAGAGATAATAACCATGAGATGATAAAAACACTGTAAGATCAGTGACCTATATTCTTTCTTTAAATACTATCCCTTCATATCATATTACACTTTATGTATGGACTGCTACATTAATAATGAGGATTTGTTCTGTGCCACAAACTGAAAGAAAGTGGAGTTTCATCCAAAGTGTAGCTCTTCATTGTCAGGCTTTTGGCTGCAGTGAGACTAAAAACAACCTCCTTGTATAAAGTGCCGAGTTCTCAAAGCTTCAAGTGCTGAGTAGTATGCCTCTGAGATATGTTTTTGAATGCACAAAGATAGAAAATGGTTCTGCCTATTTTTAGAGTCAGCCAGAAGTCACATAGCTATAGTCTACATAAAAGTAAAGCCCAAGGTAATAGGCAAGATGTACTGAATGAGGTGCTAATGCGGCCACATAGCTTCTGGCTAGGTAGAGCAGACTAAATTCACGTTCCCTAAGTGCCCACAGCCACGGAGCACATAGGTACCTACCTCACCTACCTGCACTGAGAATTTGCCATCTAGGAGTTTCTCTGTTATTATGCCTGTGAGGCCTGATATGATAATGTTTTACGTGGTTTTAGAAATGCATGTTCTGACTGCGCTGCTGAAAAGCATGAGTCTTTACATTGCCTGTTAACCCTGGAGTTGGATCATTCACCCAAGTGAAGAAACATTATCTTGAAAGTATGTTCATAGGAACTTGAACCTAGAAGGGTTTCATAATCCTTAAATACAGGGCACTATTGTAATAGAGCACCTGTAATCCCAGTTCTAAAGCCAATCCACTCTGTATATGATACTTAAATGCTCATTTGACTTGAATCAGATTTCCCTCAGTGATAACAGTAATTACTGGTTTATAGAGTCCTGGTCTCTCTGCTCTCACAGGCACTGAATTAATACAATGTTTCAGTTGTTTTAATGTGAAGAAAGATGTATAAAACTGTATTTCAGTTTTGAAAATTTTACTCACACAAGCAAAAAGCAATACGGTTTCAAATACTTTGGATTTCTGTCAATGCTTCTGTGACATAAGAAGTTGTTAATTTTGGATTGTAACTCTTGAAAAAGAGTTACTACCTGAGTAATCCTTACTGAGGTGACAGTTAATATTACACCAAACCCCTGTTGGTTTGATTATTTGTGTACTGCACTCCTGTTGAGGAGAAAATACAGTCTTCTGTTTCTTAGAGGAGTCCTCTAGTTGTCAGCATCATGCTAGGTGATGGATGGGTATCTCAGGGCTTGTTCATTGTGTTTTTTGGGGGTAATTGAAGCAGTTCAAGAATTCAGTACCAATGCATGAAGGTACTTCATATAGGTAAAACTGAAACTTTTGCATTCACTGCAGAGAATTCCAAACAACCCCAAAGAAGAAAAAACAAAATAATACAGCATTTGTGCAAATGAAATAATGTCTTTTGAAGCATAGCTTCACGCATGCGTGAGTCATAGATCGTGCATTTATTGTTATTTCAGCATATGGAACAAATAATGTTGGAGGCAATAAAGTGCTGTATCCTTTTAAAATTTTGCATTACTCGACTCACTGATTTTCTGTAGTAGTGAATTATGCATGTAGAACTATCTCATAGACTAATTTTTTTCCCCATCTTTCCCTAAGAATCTATGATTTTTCATCTGGTTGCAGGAACTCAGTGTCTGCTGCTGCTGTATATCATCACTGCTTTCTTCCCGGTTAAGCTTTCTGATCAAGCTACAGGAAAGGAAGAGAAAATTACTGGAAACATAATCCCATTGCAGCACTCCATGTCCTGAGATCATAAACCACTAAGCATTCAGGTCATGTTACAAAGAAATTTGAAGTGGACTTAACGTGAAGTTAGTTCCTTAAATACAAGTCCCCTTTACACCAGTTCTCCTTTCAAAGGCATGTTAATGGAGACCCAGCAGAAGACTGAGGTTTGAAGTGATAGGCTCTATCTCACTCCTAGCAAAAGTGAAGGAAACAAGAAAAAGTCTAATGTTATCACCAAATATTTTCCAAGTGAATTAACATGTTTGTGCTCATATTAAATCTTTTGTTGTGCTGAAGTTTAGTGTGACTTGATATTGGATATCCATCAATTGATCATGTGGGAAGGCTGGAGCTAAATAAGGACTTGTATATGCACTGCCTTTTAAAGCTTTTATGTACTTAACCCAATGCTATATCAAAAGGAATGCTTTAATGATGACCATAGAGTTGCAGTGGAAAAATATGGAGTGTGGCAAATGGAAAAGTACAGTATATCCTCTGCTGAAGGGGAGGGAAGACTTGCACAGATAAAACAAGCATAGTGATTTTACCAAAGAAAAAATTGGAGCTATTCCTTCCTTTCTGTTTGTTCCTTGCTCTTATTCTTGTGCAGTCTGACTGTCTTCTACCTTCTTCTTGTTTTCACAGCATGTGGAATATTTACATATGTCCTACACAAATTCTTTATTCTCTTTCAGCCATTATTTTTTGCCACTGTTGGTGTCTGTGGTAAGCTCTGCTTTTGTGACAAAGTTTATGAAGATGGTCCCATAAATGCCAGCTCTCATATCTGTCTCCTTTCTCAGTCTTAGTCTGATTCTTGTTAAAGTCAGTTATATTCCAACATTGACTTCAAAGGGTGATGAGTTTGTTGCTGGACGTACCCTGCTGGGCAGAGGCCACGAAGAAATCCTAGTGGAAGAGTGGGGCATGAAAGGGGCTCCTGCTGGCTGCTTGATCTATTAATTCAATACATGTGGATAGCTTAAAACAGCTGTTTCTGTGCCTCAGATGCCTGTTAGCAAACTGCTAACACTCCCAAGTCACACATACCAATTTAAGGTCAATGAAACAGTGGTTATGGGGCCTCTGAGATCCTTCCCATCCATGTGTGTTTTTTGTGTTCTCCATTAGGATGACTATGAATTTGTCTCTGTGAAATATCTGTGAGATATATTTTAATACCTGCATACTAAAATAGGAAAAAACTTTTTGGGAGTGATGCTGAAGGTATGAAAGTATAATCTTGTGAAAGTTTCTGATAGAAAATAGTGTTTGTTAATAAATGAAAGGTTCTGTTCTTCATCAAAACTTGCATTGTATGCTGATAGATCAAAGAAATTAATGTAATAGTTTATATTGAAATATGATAGCATTTACATTGTTTCTTGTGCATATTTATAAAATGGGTGGGTTTACACAGATAAAATGCATGTACTTCTGGATGAGAGACAAATGCCAAATCATGTCCTCTTCCTCCCCCCACGCCCCCCCC
>VZTU01024367.1:982-11639 GCA_013400835.1 Zapornia atra | reverse complement strand
TTGAAACATTTCTTCCCTAGCATCCAGACACACGTATCACTGGGGTGTACGAGGCTCTGTGCTTGATGCTTCTACTGTAATAAGAAAGAATATTTAATCATGAAGGTCTTGTCCAGTTCTGAATCTGCAATGTGATTATTTTTCACCGTTTAAAGGAAGTTAAACTCTGGTGAATAACACAGAGTATACTGACATCAGAAAACAAATCACTCTTAAAAACCTGATGGTTTAAGAACACCTTATTTACAATCTGTTCCAGTAAATTTGTAAAGAAAAATAAATCCAGTAATACCATGGAATAAGACACATGAAATGAATGGAATAGAAAATGTTATGACACAACACGGAATGCCTTTTTTCCTAAAATGTTCTACATATCATGTGATTGTTCAATGAGGCATTAAACTGACCTTAGAATGTCAATAAATAACTGCTGTGTCAAGACCAACAACTTCTGAAGGACACACAAACTTTCTGTTGAGTGACATCCATATGATAAACATAGGTAACTGATTTAATCCTTAGTTACCAACAACATTAAAAATGTGTCTGCACTTCAGATGAAATGTCAAAGGCCTTTTGTTTATGGCTGAAACTAAGAGTTTGATTAAGTGCTATCCAAAGCTTACGAAATCAGGAGATTAATTTCATTGGAGATGGAAAGAGTTAAAGTAATATCTTTTCATCTCACTATGAATTCTCTGTTTTCCTGAAGGGAAGAAGCTGTCATCTGTCATAGCAAAGTAACCCCATTAAAATGAGACAATATGAAATAATAAAATCTAAACCAATTGCTTCAAATGATAGAAAATAGGGAACCATGATACTTTAAAAAGATAATTAAAGCTTCTTGTTGTTTTTCTGTAAAATTACTGAATATAGTAATTTTGTAGAAGTAAGAAAAATATTGAGAGAATAACTAAACTAACTGAANATATTGAGAGAATAACTAAACTAACTTAAATTAAAAGAAAGAGGTAACTGAATCTGAGAGTCAGGTATACTCTGTTTCCCTAGAGCTTTCCAGTGGTTTAATATCTTTTACATGCAGGTAATTGTTTTAATCAATTCTTGAAAGAGGGTTACTGCCTAATTATGGCAAAATACTAATTTTTGTACCATTTTTGCTTATTCATCTTTAAAAACAATAATAAATTGCTGTGTAATCTAGGAATATCAATTCATGCAGTTTTAAAAGGAGGGAAATAACCACCTCTCTTTTCTGCTAATATTTTTAAATGCTTTATAATATTAATAGATCAGACATTTAAAAATAGTTACAGGTTTCCTAAGCAAAAAGGTTAATTCCTTTTTCAGATGCTGTGCTTGGTTGTATCCGCTCCTTTGAAACCTTTCATTTTGTGTGCTCCATTTTGTTAATTCCATAGAGTGAGTCACAGAGAGAAAATTTTTCCATCTATTAACAGTTACTGACCAATAGCTTTTTCTGGAAATATTCTTGGGGTTTTTTAATAGTTAAAAGAAAATTTACCTTAAATCATTCTACTATTATCAAACAGTTAATCCAGTCATAAAAAAAATTAAGTATTATGTGTTCAGTTATGGTTTCAGTAGACAATACTGAATTAATATTAACATTAAAATTGCCTTTTAGCATAATGTACAAGTGATATTTTAATGATATGAAAATATGTAAGTGGTAAATTATATTTGTTGACCAACCTTCTTCAGTTTTGTAATTGTCAGCTTTTAAGATTTTTAGTGTCTCTTCCCTCCCTCTATGCTTCTCTTCTCCCTGCCCACAAACACCATGTTGAACATACCAAAGAAAATAGTAAATCCTCATGTACAGACCCGGGCAGTTCTTTGGTTATCTCTGAATGACAAATACGTGGATTTGAAGTAAATAGAATATTCTAAATGCTGCCATTTGACTCTGATTACATGACTCTAACTTATCCTGAAAATGATTGGTTAAAAGATGTACCATTTCAGACTGTTTTCAATGTGAATTAACAAAGCAGGCAGTCCATCCAAAGGACAGAAGCGTGAAATAACAGCTCCACTTACTGATCATAATCTCAGGACAGAAAAGCAAAAGACAGGCCTTGGCAAGAGTAATTTCAAAGTTACAAACGTTCAGTTTTAATTAGTTGCAGTAACAGAAAAATGAGACTATTAGTGATCTGAATCATAGAATCACAGAATGGCTTTGGTTGGGAAAGACCTTCGAGATCATTGAATTCAACCATCTACCCAGCCCTACTAGGTCCAACACTAGACCATGTCACCAAGCTCAACATCTACTCTTCTTTTAAACACCTCCAGGGTTGGTGACTCAACCACCTTCCTAGGCAGCCTGTCCCACCCTGGGCAGCCTGTTCCACCCTAGGCAGCCTGTTCCAATATCTGACAACCCTTTCAGTAAAGAAATTTTTCCAAATATCAAACCAAAATTTCCACTGATGTAACTTCAGGCCATTTCACCTTGTCCTATCACTAGCTGCCAGGGAGAAGAGACCAACCCCCACCTCACTACAACCACCTTTTATGTAGATGTAGAGAGTGATGAGGTTTCCCCTCAAATGTCCTTTTCTCCAGACTAAACAATCCCAGTTCCCTCAGACACTCCTCGTAAGATTTGTGTTCCAGACCCTTCACCAGCTTCATTGGCCTTCTCTGGACACACTCAAGCATCTCAGTGTCCTTCTTGTAGTGAGGGGCCCAAAACTGAACACCTTGAGGTGCGGCCTCAACAGTGCTGAGTTTAGGAGAAGGATCACTTTCCTTGAAAATGCAGGTTAAATGATCTCATTATTCTGGGACAGTAGATTAAAGTCCCACCAGTGCCCATCTGCCTAGGACACCCAAAGTAAGCAAAACAATTTACATTAGTTCATGTGAATAAATTATCTTGCCTGCATGGCAATGCATGACAATTCCCATAACTATGGAACTATAGAGCATTTCAGTCCTGAGGGACATATTTTACATACAAATTTACATTTATATATACATATCTAACCTACCCATCAGGGGTGTTATCAGGCATAGCTGACTACTAGTGTATGTGGATAACTTTTGGCTTTTCACATGGAAACCTTACAGAAAGTCACAGCACTGCTAATATAAATTTTAAACAAATAAACCCTTGCCCTATTTGCAAATAGTAGAAGCATTTTAATCTCTTCACTTATAATCAGCATACTGAACATTGGTTAGGTGCTGCCAGGCAGACAAGATGTTAGAAATATAAAGGAAAAGGCAACAAACTCCTTGAAATGAAACTCACTCTGCCATTCGGTATCTTACCACATCTTACTACACTCAGCCTATCTTGAGCAATAAACTTGAACAAGGCTGGATGGAAAGTACCACCTGTTGCTGAGCATAAGAAAATACGCAATAATGTGACCTTTCATACTTAGAAGTACTGTGAAAATCTACTGATAAAAAAAAAAAATTTGGTCTTAAAAAGATTTCTGCTTAGGTTAAGAAATCATGATTACTTTTTTTTCCCTCAAATTCAGATTCAAATCCAGATTTCCAAAGGAAGAATTGAGATATTCCTCTATTTCATATTAATGACTTTGGCATAAAATACCTAAAACCTAGTTAAATATGGTGCTGAAAGGCAGTTCAGAAAGAAACCTTTTTCCTTCCCCCACTATAACATGCACAAAATTTTCTGTAACAAGCAAATTAGTAAATATCTGCATGAAACATTTCATCTTGGTTTGGGATAGAAGAGGAGTTGTGCCATGTGAATACCATAGCACTGGTCAGACTCAGTTCTCCAAATCTCAGTTCAGTGACTCATCATGTTCTAAGAACACAATGAAAAGTTTATTTCAGGCATTAGCATAGAGATCTTAATTTTCCATCAGTTTTCTTCACAGTTACATCTTGTTCTATTCCCACAAAATGGAAGAACCTGCATAACAATGGAAAGCCAAGCCATTTTTGGCTGGATAAAACCATGTGGGGTTCTACAAAATATACAAGTAAACAATTTAATATCATTATTTTAGAATACTAGCAAATCCAGAAGACAGACGCTTATTAACAATTAAATTCATTCAGGGATTTACTAAGGTGCTTTTCAAAGAGCTAGATAGTCATCAAATTAATTTGAAGCAAAGTATAACATGTATAACCATGCATCCGCATCATTTTGATTAGATGAGGTACATAGAACAATAATGATCAAATCAAGTAAATATAGTAGGATTAAAATGGAACCAATAAAGGATTTTTTTATTATTCTTTATTCGCTGTTTTAGTGACCAAATTAAATTTCATTCAATCTCAGCAGGCTGAAATTTGGCAGAAAAGGATGGACAGTCATAGGTTACATATCTAAATCAGAAAAGCTAATGTATTCATCTCTGGATTAATTTAAAGGTTTTATGAGTTTAAAGACAGATTTTCACTTCTATTTTTTCCTATGGTAAGCTAAAAAGCATATGTAATATTTGTTTATGCAATTAGGCAAGCCAAAATTGAATACCATGTTTATCTTTATTTGGTTTGGCATCAAAAAGGCAGATAAAATGTAATGGAAAGGAAACCTAGGTTATATAATTCAGCAGTAAATGTTTCTAAAATTGTTTTCGATGTGAATGGCAGTAAGCTGCATATGGTTAATACATAATTTATGTTGTATATAGTGCAATGTGGTAAGTAGTTACAAAATCCTACTTCTTTTCCTACTACCATCACAAATGTTTCTCACTATTGCTAGTACTAACTTTATTCTCACACAGGGTATCACTTGGCCCAACCACTGCATCCCTTTAATCAAACATATTCACTTCTCTACAATCCAAACTGCTTGAAATAGCTTCACACAAAATACCACTTTTTTGCCTACTCCAGTCTCAGTTTTATGTGTCCTTCAGAGTACCTCCAGATTATATTTACCCTTATCTGTCTGGTATGTTGTACTCCCATCTGTGCTGCCTGGAACATACACATTTTATAGCTTCATTTTGCTAGTATTGAGTTCCTACAGGTTAACATCACCATGAGAGTTCGGGTACTGTAATTCTCACTACAATTCTGAAAGCTTATGAGTTCACATTCAAACCCTACTCTCAGGACTGTCACTTTTTGGCTATTCTTTCCCAAAACCCATATAGAGGGCTAAGCATGAAAAACACATCCACTCCCTTGACTGGTTACACAACATTTTAAGCAATAAATTGCATTTCAGAAATGTTCATTTTTTATCCACCCCCCCCGAATCTTCCTCCCCACATTCCGTGTAAGACAGTCAGGAACTAGCACATGAAGGCATAGTGCATGTCTCTAAGGTACAGAAAATACCTTAAAAAAGAAGCATCTCTAAGGTACAGAAAAAAATATTAGCCCTACTTCTGGCATATTTGGTTCTGTATGCATATAAAGGTAACACATATTGGGCTGTATATGATGCTGGCTATAAAATACCTTTGATGTGCTGCATTAGCGTTGGGGAAAGGGGAAACATAATTAAAGATGATCAACTAAAGTTTTTATTACACAAACATGGAACTAATTGGGTCCTATGAAAGATATTCTTTCCTTTGTCTTCATTAATGAACATCTGAAAGTAGCACTAGGGGAGATAATCTACATATGGAAAACTTTTCTTTGTGCCAATTCCTATTCACAGCTGGAAAGGTTCATATATCTGTAGGCAATCCATAGATTTGTGAAGGTTCAGAATGAAAGGAAAAGCTACGACTGGCAACTTAAAAACCTGTCACCCATAAATGCTCCTTACAGACCTACTGTAGCATGAATAAGCAAATTTGCCAAATCTCTGGGAGTTGAGATGAGCAACATCGTGCCGAAAACATTTCCATTCTAAATTAAGGTCTATGACTTGGTAAGCACAATAGCAGGCATGACATAGTTTGTATTCAGTTAAAATAGTAAATGTAGAATGTATCATTATCTTCGTATCTTCCCAGCAAACACTGCTGCCAGCCTTTCCTACACAATAGGTTCATGTACTGTGGGAGCTGGCAAGGGGCTGGCAAGGAGTGACAGAGAAACCAGGTAACTGCGCTTTAGAGAAGACAAAAACAAACAGTTCCTTCCGAACTACTTTCAGCAGACTTCAAAGTTCATGTTTGAAAGCAACTGACTTAGAAGATGAAGCCCAGGGGTTAAAACAAGCCTAAAATAATTTCTCTAAGTTATTAAAAACAAAAGTAGGCCAATTTCTTAGAAGACCATGGGAACGGTCTTCTTGTTAGGTGTGTGATGCACCACCCCTTCTGACACACTTTGCTAAACAGACTGCCAAAACAGAAAGGCAAAACAGATTCAAGATCACCCTATTTTTATTTTTTTTTAGGTGATGTGGTTTGAAGTTGCCTCTGACAGGGTTTTACGTGGATGAAAATNCCCCCCTCCCGCTCTGACGGCCGGCTCTCCTCTCCTGCCATTGGCTCCGCTCAGAGCAGCCGGCGCCTCCGACAAATGACACCCGGCTGACGCCAGCGCGGGTGCTGCCAGGCTCCGGGGTCTCTGCTCGGTACCAGCCTTCCGAAATAGAACTTGGAAAGGCCGGGCGGAGCGCCGGGCCGGGGGAACTTCGCTAACGCACTTCCCAGGGAAAATCCGTTCATCGGTTTTCCGGCAAGCCAGTGACACGCAGAAGCTAACGTGCATTGCGGGCAAACCTGCCAAACATGCACCCCAAAGCCAAGCCCTCAAACCCAATGCGCTTCTATTTATTTATTTATTGTTTTAAAATGAGCTTCTGTAATATGTCTGCTTCTAACATGCTCAAAGACCCAGCATTTTTAGCCCAAGAGAAAGCTTCCTGGGGCAGTATTTTTGGCTTAGCTGATAACACTCACAAGGCACTGACCAAGACATTCATTCCATCATCAGGAGCAAGACATGATGCAACAACCACCGGTAGAATTTATAAGGCAGTTAACTGCACTGTATCGCAAAGAAAGTTACAGAGAAAGATTTTTCTTTACAGTGAGCAAAACCTGTAGATGCCTGTGATTCAAAGAGAAAACAGGGGTTCTAATGATGATAAAGGAATTTTAATGCTATAATCATTGCCTTCCAAATAGCCGCATTTGAGAACCTACCACACAAATGCATTTATTAAAGATTACTTGATTGTCATATGAATTAGCACTTGTTCCTGTTTTCAGGTCACTTGAATATATATAAATAAATAAATCCCAAGACAAACAACACAATATCATAGGGAGAAAATATGTCTTCATTATTTCCTTCAAGTCAGGCTAAGAGAAATGGGAAGAAGTGTTCCTGTGATACAGGAAGAAAATACATCTCCTTTCTCAAAGGGCTTTTATTGTGTAAGAAAAGATGACCATAACAATACATTTTTTATGTCTCTCCTATGTTGTAAATGCAAAGGGTTGCCAAACTCATATTACTTCATCACTACTACCTCTGTAAGATTTTCATTTTTCTCATAGCCTGGTTAGTCCTTATTTGACATTAATCTAGGGGAAAACATAGCATCTGGTAGTTGCCACAGTATTTTGCAAACAAGCATTTTGAGTTTAACAATCTGTAATGTGTATTGATTACTCACCATATCCATGAATGCCTCCTAAAGGGGAAATTATTCACATGCATCATGTTCACAGATCTTCCAGCATTAGTGTTTTCCTTGTCAGACAGATTTATCTGTTATGGTATTCATAGATGCATTCCAGAACAACTGCATAAGCAGTTAACAGCAGGGTATATTGCAAGAATTACTGTAATCCACAAAAATAAAAATTCCCAGGATCCAAAGAAAGACTTCTCACAGGGTTTTCTAGGTACATGTCCATCCATTTATGCATCACTTGCTACTTAAAAAAAAACATTAAACTAATCAGTATACAGAAACTGGTATGACAATGCCAACAGTTTGCCTTGATAAAAATCCAAGTGCTTTGACTGCAAATTAAAGCATCTTCTTATGCAGCATTTTGGACAGTTGGAAAAGGTTAGTTAAGACATAGTTTCTTGTCATCCATGCCAAATCAGTGGTTAGGGGGAGATGTGTAACTTCAGACTGCTTTGCCATGTTCTGAAACAAATATTGCTTTTTCTTCTTTCTTAGACACATATTCATCAGTGATCACTTCAATACAGTTTTCCTCTCTCACAAGAACAGGGAACAGGATTACGTTTAATAGCCATGTACAACAAACCCAAACTTCTTTCCGAATTTGATACCGTGGGTTTATTTCTTCAACTAAGATATAAGGCAGGAAGTATGCTTTTTCCGCTCCACAGGACAGGACCACAGTTAGATACCATCATGAAATATGATCCCAACACGATCAAATTCATTTTTGCTGTCTAACCCCATAAAAAGGCAGCCTGCTCCCTTTAAGTAAAATGACTAAGCTATCGACTCTTCACTGCAGAACCTAGTTCTATTCCGATGTTACACTGTATATAAAGCCACGTGCATCAATTTGTACGTTGCAAAACGAAAGCAAAGCTTTAAGTCCCAGGTTACCTAAGCATTCTTTCTCTGCTGTCCTTTTTTTTCCCAATTCAGCTCCCAGATAGTAGTTATCACTCCTGACGCTCTGGCAAATATCCTCGGGAAGATTCTCAAGCCCAAGCTAAAAAGACGGCGTATATTCTGAAGCAATGCAGGCAACAGGCTCTTGCATCCTTTTGCCTGACAAGTATTTCCAACCTACCCCTCGGGCTCCGCGTTATCCTCGTCCGGCAGCAGCCCCGGACACTTGCGGACCCGGTGGCACTTACTCTGCAGCAGACTGGGCTCGGCTGCGGTGAGGGCTCTGCCTGGCAGAGGCTGTGCTGGCGTCAAGGGGGCCCTCTAGGTGGGTTCTCCTGACACAGCACATCCTGCCCTGCCTCTCCCACCGGCGGGCGGAGAGGAAGGACGGGGGCACTGGGAAAGATCAAAGCCGGAGAGCCTTCCTGAAAACGACCTCTTTCTCTCGCCTGGCTGAAGGCGGGGAAAAATTAGCAGGGAAGTGCAAAAAAATCTCTAGGAAAGGGCACGTAGGAAACAGAGTTCACTGTGCTGATCTCTACCGAGATGTGAAGGATTTCTAGATGAGCTTTTATACCTCAGCCTGCCCAGGTCATACATTATTTGCTTGTCGTTCTTTCTAAACGGTTTACGCTGCATTAAGACTTTTTAAACTTCAAACGACCCCTTGCCCTTTCGGACAGGAAATCCTGCAGTATGGAAGCCAGCTGCAACTTCAATGACATTAAAACATGTGATAAGGCTGTGTATTTGATTAGGGTGTGGGTGGACTTGAGAGTAACACGATAAGATACTGCGCTGCACATTTTTATAGATCCTATTTCCTTAAGCTCAGTCAGTGCTGTTGCTGCCACAGCTCTATTCTACAGTACCCCAAATTAGCCCTAGTACAGTTGATGCCATTCTGGAGGAAGAATAAAATTTTAAACTACTGGGATTGGACAATGCGTTGACAATGAAATAGTCTTTATTTCAATTCAGTAATAAAAAGAGAGTCTGCACTGCTGCACATATTTATGTGTTACTGTAGTCTGAAGACCTGGAGCACCAAAATACAACAGATTCCAAAATTTAAAGGGGCTCTAGCATCATTTATGCCCTGGTACTCTGCAGGAGGTTGGATTTTCTTTATCCATTTACACACGACCATTTAGAAAGCAGGCACTGAGAGTTACAAAGAGCAAGAATGAAAATTAGCCTTTTCTCCCTTCTCAGTTATGAAACAATGTATGTAATCATGTTCAATAAATATTCAGCATAAATTTTAAAAGGACCTGGTAAGCTGTTATAACTGTTATGATGATGCTTCATGTAAAAAGCGTGTGTGCACGCACACACACAAACCTCCCACCCGTACCCAATTCCTTCAGGAATTTATACCAGAGACGTTTTAAAAGAATGCAAACAAAACTGTAAAAACTGCAAGATTGTGTGATTAATCTGAATATGGAAAAACATTACATCTAACTAATCCAGTTGTCTGTTGCCTTCTCTAGGCTAGATCCACTTAGAATGAAATATTAACTACACCAAATGCTACACAAATCTGCGCCATCATTATTATTTCATATTGCACTTACCTAACTGCATATTTGCCTGATCATCCATGGGCACTGACATTTTCAACACTACACTTACTTAATGCCTTGCATTGTCTTGAGAAAGAGCTTCTCAGCACTGACCTGGCACCTAACACATTTGAAACCCGTGAATGAGTCTGTTCTGCATATATATGTCAATTTTTCTAGTTTTCTCTAGTATTGCATTCAGCACAGAGCACAGCACCCACTGACTCAACTAATTTCATTCAGAAGCAGAGCTGCAAAAGGAGAGTGGGTGTATATAAAGTTACTGTATAACATTACAAAACAGTTAAAGAACTCACCAACAAAGTGGAGTACACAATATATGAGCTTCCCAGAGCAGGGAAAAATTAAAGCCAGCGATTTTAACCAGTAAAGAACTTTTGTTACATTTCCAGATTAGGCTTTTTGAAATTATTCTGGTTCAAGTCAATAATAGTTTATTAATCGGTTCACCTTGAAAAAAAATGCAACAGCTAAAAACATTTGGTGACATTAACACTGTGGCATCATTTCTTTGACCAAATAAGCATTTTAGTATGTCAGCTCCAATTCAGGTTCACCAAGTTATTTGAAAAAGTAGTTCAAGTACAAGTTCAGTTCA
>VZTU01024366.1:0-12533 GCA_013400835.1 Zapornia atra | reverse complement strand
TGAAAAGACATGGCAGTCAGATGCAGTCCCTAGTGTCTGGAAGAGAGGAAACATTAGTACCATTTTTAAAAAGGGTGGGAAGGAGGACCCTGGGAACTACTGCCCCTGTCAGCCTCACTTCTGTACTTGAGGTGGAACAGCTCTCCTAGAAGCTGTGCTGAGGACAGGGAAGTGATCTGAGACAGCCAGCATGGCTTTACCTGGGGCAAGTCCTGCCTGACCAATCCAGTGGCTTTCCACAATGCAGTGACTGCATCAGTGGACAAGGGAAGATCTATGGAACCTGAAAGGTGCCTGTGAGAAGGTTGGGGAAGAACTGTTCACAAGGGCATGTAGCAGTGGGATGACAGGTAATGGTTTTAAAATTGAAAACGGGAGATTTAGGTTGGGTATGAAGAAAAAAGTTCTTCAGTATTAGCGTGGTGGATCACTGGCGCAGGTTGCCCAGAGAGGTATTAGAGGCCTCATCTCTGGAGATACAAATATTGGCCTCCCCTCTGTTTAACAGAATTTTCTTTGGACAATAGTCCAAAGATGGTGAAAGCTCAGTAAGGGAACAGAGAAGAGACATTTACAAGAAGCAGAAGCAAAAGATAGTTAAGAGTGTAAATAATTCAGAGATAGTGCTTGGGTTGTGAGGAAAGAAGAGCTTAATATGAAACTTAAGGAGAATTTTTTAATTTCCTTATTAATTTACCGAAGGAGAGTAGTTACACAAAGAACAACTTTATTGAATTTGGGTGATTTGCTTTGGTATGAGTTGATATATTTGCTTTTAATTGTTTTTCAGTTCAGGGTTTCTTTCTGGTGGCTTTTTTTTTCTTTCTTTCTTTCTTTTTTTTCTCTTTTTTTTTCTGTTGTTGTTGTTTCCCAAGCAATGACTTGTCTTATATTTGAGAAATGGAACGGTCTGCTGCAAACCCAGACTTCTACAGCAGGGCACAGCCTCAGCATGAGCCATCTCCTCATAGTAAATTGCAAACTCGTCTCCCTAGGACTCTGCACGGGACTAGGTACGATGGTGTGCCTAAGACAAGCGTGAAATAGAACAGCTTGCCATGGATTCCTCCTCCGATGAGAAGCAATTTCATTCTGGAACAAAGAATGTCAAGAGGAAAATGAACACAAAAAATAAACGTCATGTCAAAGTTAAGCACTCAGTAATGTCAGTACTCTCAAGCTGCAGTGATCCTGATACTCTCCTAACTCGCTTTATGTCACTGGATTTTTACTGATTTTCACGTCATTAACCATGATTTATAGCACTAGGGCAGGCACGGGGAATGGCGTTATCGGTTTGTAATATCAGCCTGCTCACTGCATTCTCACCCATAATTATGTTTTTAGAAGCAAGTTAAAGTTTCCTATTATAGCCACAGCAAGATCTATTTAAGAGATAGCAATTGCACATCCCAAGACAATTTATACAACTGAGGAGTGAACCAGCTTAGGAAAAAAAGTTAGAGAAGATCTATATCTCCTTTCATCCCTCACAACTCCCAGAGAGACTGTTTTTCAGGTTCCAGAAATGCAGAGAGCTTGATTGTTTTTTCTCTTTCCACATACCAAAATTCCTTGGTTCTGTTCAGCAGTATGATGCTGAAATAGGTGTGCATGCATGTGTGTGTGTTAGCCATCACACAGCATGGGAGATTGTTCTCTGATAGCTCATGCTGTTAATAGAACAGGTGGAGATGGTGCCCCAATTTCCCGCACGCTGTCTGATGAATCAGTGCTGGAAAGGCTGTTCCCAGTGAACTTGAATCTAAGCTGACTTTCCCAAACCTAAATCACACTACCATTCAGTGAGGTCTGGAGGGCTTGAGAGCTGGGAGAAGAGGAACCAAATTAAATTTAACAAGGGCAAGCGTAGGGTCCTGCACCTACAGAGGAATAACCCCAGGCACCAGTACAGGTTAGGGGCTGGCCTGCTGGGAAGCAGTGCTGCAGAGAAGGACCTGGGAGTGCTGGTGGACAAGAAGTTCTCCATGAGCCAGCAGTGGAGCAGTGGCCTTATGGCCAAGAAGGCCAATGGTACTTGGGGTACATTAAGAAAAACTTGGTCAACAAGTCAAGGAAGGTTCTCCTCCTCCTCTGCCCTGCCCTGGTGAGGCCACATCTGGAGTGCTGCATCCAGTTCTGGGCTCCCCGGTTCAAGAAAGAACTACTGGCCAGAGTCCAGCAGAAGGCCGTGAGGATGATGAGGGACTGGAGCACCTCTTGTGTGAGGAAAGACTGAGAGAGCTGGGACTGTTTAGGAGAGGAGATCCTATCAATGCTTATAAATATCTAAAGCCAGAGCTTTTAGTGGTGCTCAGGGACAGGACAAGGGGCACAGAGGAAGTTCCATCTGAGCATGAGGAAAAAATTCCTCACTCTGAGGGTGACAGGAGCAGAGGAACAGGCTGCCCAGAGAGGTTGTGGAGTCTCCTTCTCTGAAGAGATTCAGAACATGCCTGTCCTGTGCAGTTTGCTGTAGCTGAACCTGCTTTAGCAGGTGGGTTGGACTGGATGATCTCCAGATGTTCCTTCCAACCCCAACCATTCTGTGAATCTGTGAATCTGCAAATGTGTGATATTTCCTCTCCAGAGGTACCAGCAACACAGCAATGTAAGTCTGACTTGTCTGCATGCACACACTTCCCCACACCTCTCTGTTTCTCCTTTCAGTGACTAAGTCTGTCTGTCATTTTTCATATGAACAGATGACATCGCAAAGTATGTTTTTAAAGTCCCTGTTGATTACTGCAAACCTAGATCTGTGGAGAGGCAAGTGTGAATAACACAACTTTTCCTAACACTCCACTCCTACATGCTCATCCCAGCATTTCAAGAAAGTGAGAAGACCTGGCAAGGAAAAAGTCTTGCACAACGATAGGGTAAGCACGTGCTTGCTGCACCAAGGACGTGCTTCTGCATCACTGCTGCACCACAGCAGTCTGATTCAGGAAACAGAACACAGATTTTCAGCCTTCTATCACCAGTTCATACCATTTGCCAGTGTTTTGTATGAAGATGTCATTGCTTGCTTTGCCTGCAGCTCTTGTTTTACAGGGAACTTACTTCAATGTTTTGCAATTATCCCATCTTGTTGTTTATGCTACTCCATTTCTCTCTTAAAATAATCCAGCCTGGCCTGTCTCCTGCAGCTCATGTACCAGGGCACAGAGCAATACTTGCATGTTTAAAAAGCATCTTGGCATAAAACTGAGACAGAAAACTTTCTTATTTTTGTTACGAACCCAAGCACAAGTTAACTTCAGTCAAAACTGCTCTCCAGGCATGAATGGCTCCCAGAGAAGGTAATCTGAGAATGGTTTATAAAACAGTGTCAGAGGTTTGCTTAAGTACAGCTGAAGCTACATTAATCCTTATAACTTCATTCAAATTCTGTATGGAGGAACACTTCAATGTCGCAGTCAAGCTGTACTGCTATAATGCCTTACTTTTTATCATTTCATATGCCTCTTGTAGCAGATAATAGCTGGGAAGTTATAGTCTTAGACTTGTGCAGTTCTCAGTTAGCTGTTCATTACAGTGAGGCTAATGTCTCTTTTTACATGTTTCTTCCTTCTTGACAATTTGCCCTGTAAGTCAATGATATAAACACAAGAATACACCAAGAGCTATTAAACTTTTGAGAGCATTGCTGCTACTCCTCTTTCTTCACTGTGTTATGGAAGTCGTTTATCCTAATACTGTTGGTGGCATTCATAAGAATCTCAATCAATAGGTGGAATCTAATTTCACAGCCCTGATGCTTCCACAGCCAGATTGTCTCAGCTACAGTGACACCTATGAAAATGGTGCTAGGTCCAGTCCTCAAACAGATGCTCTTTTGCTGAAATCAAGCAGAGCACAAGTTCCCTGTGCTCCCACCTTTAAAAAGAGCTGCAGGAACACGCACATCTTCGAAAAACACTGCATCATTGAAACCAGACTCACTCTGTCCCTGAAATCTGTCTCAGCCTCAACAGTATTTAAAAAAAAAGTACTGTCAGTTAGTGGTTTGAAATGAAAGTTGGTGGCACTGTTACCTCATATATGCTAAGTGCATTACCTTGACACTTCAAGGAACTTCTTTCCTTTATTTACCAGTAGTCCTGGCTGACCGGGGTGGTTCTGCTGGACTGGAAGCTGGCACATGTGACACCCATCTACATGAAGGGCCACAGAAGCAGGACCTGGGGAACTACAGGCCTGTCAGCCCAATCTCAGTGCAGGACAAGCAGGCAGTCAGGCCCAGTCAGCATGGGTTTATGAATGGCAGATCGTGCTTGACCAACCTCATCTCCTTCTATGACAAGGTGACCTACTCAGTGGATGAGGGGAAGGCTGTAGATGTTGTCTACCTGGACAGGCCAGGAAGGTGTCTGCACCTCAAGTACATTGTTTGGTTTTGGGCCCCTCACTACAGGAAAGATGTTGTAATGCTGGAACGCATCCAGAGGAGGGTGATGAAGCCAGTGAAAGGTCTGGAGCACAAGTCCTGTGAGGAATGGCTGAGGGAGCTGGTGCCTTTTAGTCTTGAGAAAAGGAGGCTGAGGGGAGACCTTCTTGCTCTCTGCAAGTGCCTGCAAGGCGTTTGCAGAGATGTTCAGGTTGGTCTCTTCTCTCAGGTGACAAGCAATAGGACAAGAGGAAATGGCTTAAAATTGCACCAGGGAAGATTTTGGTTAGATAACAGGAAGAATTTCTTTACTGAAAGGGTTGTCAAACATTGGAACAGGCTGCCCAGGGAGGTGGTGGAGTCACCATCCCTGGAGGTATTTAAAAGGTGTGTAGATGAAATGCTTAATGACATCATCTAGAGGTGGAATAGCCAGGGTTAGGCTGTGGTTGGACTTGATGAACTTAAGGGTCTTTTCCAACCAAGGTGGTTCTATGATTCTATGATTCTATGAACTGGATCACAGTGACATCCATATGTTAAGTGTCCAAATGCCTATGAAACCAACTATATTAAAGATAGTGTGGCAACCCAGTATAAACTAAATATTACTTTAGTTTTCTATAAAAAAGAGTTAACTGCAGTTCTTCCATAACAGCTGGTAGTTCATCATATCTCTGTCATGATGTAAGTTACAGGACTTAAACAGTACAATCACTCAGGCTTTAAGTGTAGAAGATAGCAGAACTTTCTCAGGAACCGTGGAAAATGCAGATAACTTGTACAAACACAAGCTCTATGAATGGAAATTTAGCAGCTTTAGCTTCAGCAGGCACTTCTGCTCCCAGAAGAATACACTAGATAAAGATAACGGGGAGGGTCTACAGAGGTTGTCACCAGATTTCAAAGCTTCTTTTCCCTAGTCAGAGAGCACGGGTAGCTCACACTGTAAACAGGTACTAGATCCAAAAGTCTTTCAGGCTTTTTGCAAGACTGTGCAAAACACATTGTACAATTCAAAGCATACACTTTAATTATGTGAGCCCACGATTCACTGGCCTGTTTAGAGGAGTTCAGGCTTCTTAAATAATAGGTGGGAACTTGTCTGATATTGGTTACAGACAAGTTAAAAGTGCAAAATCATTTCAATTAAGTTGTCATTAAAGGAGGTGCTTCATACCCTTGAGGCTGATGTTCAAGATAGAGTGTTCTTGGTTCCTTACTGCTATTGCCTTAACAATTAGAAACATTTTATAAAGAAACCGGTTATTTCATGAATTATGTACAGCCATCTGATTAGCAATAACTTAATGTTGTTCATGATTCAATAAATGCTAGGACCATTGATACTACTGCAGAAATGAGAAGCTCACTGTCATCAGAGACCTCTTGCCTAGAAAGCCAAGCTGCGTATCTCTCTGGGGAGAAAACAGAGACCTCTAACCTGGAAACTGTGAAGACTTCCTCCCATGGCTCCTTCAGTGGGCAAAGGTAACACTGATTAGTTCCATTATTAGAAACCTGTAGCATTTTGGGAGCCACATCCAACTCCGGAGCAGAGCATTCTACTACCATTCTGCCCATCTCTGCACGCACCAACTTTAGTTACAGGTCATCAGTCCATGTGCCAAGGTAAAAAGTTCCCCACAGCTATAAGGTGGCATTTTTCACATATTTATCCTGTTTACTGATAAGCCAAGAGAAAGGTTTTGAAAACTGACTGCAACCACAGTGCTTTGTTGCCAAAACTAGACTACCTAACGCCAACTTCTATTGGTCCAGTCTCCTAAAGAGGCGTTGTGAGAAAACAAATGTTCTACCCAGCCAGAGCAGCACATCCTGCAGAAACCTTGCATCCACTTTCCTTCCTTTTAAAGGCTTGCAGAAGGAAGGGGGCAACCAAGAACCACATCCAGCATTATCACATCTCACAGTCCTGAGTTTTTCTAGAAAGTGTTTCTAGAAAATACTTTTCCCCCACTGATTTCATTGGGGTTGCACTGATAGGCATTAACCCTCATCCTGGCTGTGCGCACAGAAGAGCAAAGCACAACAGTTTCATGATTCATTTTAATCCTGTACTGTATTACTGACATACGATAAAGGTAAATGTTAACCTGGATAAAGCATAAAACAAACAGAACTTACAATAGTGCAGAAGGTAAATATGTATTGTGTTCCATTGCTGAGCCAACATAACTCAATTAAAATATATGTGAAATTAAATTTTCAGTTGCTAAAAGCAACTTGTTTAAATACAGAAGTGCAACAAACCTACTGATACCCACTGCAGAATATTCGTGCCCCTTCTTATTTTGAATAAATTAAAAGAAGTAATGTATCAGATCAAAGAACAAATACTGTAATAGAAAAGCAGTGTCAAGGAAGGAGAAGACCATAAAATAGAATCAATTAGAAAAACAGTTCTAAACCTTAAGCTGTGTTTTATAGATAATTTTTCCTATTTTGGAGGATGTGTATACATTTACTAGTCACAGCCTACTTTGTACTCCTCGCTGTCCTTCAAACTCCTTTCATTCAGCTTTAAAGCATCCTTTGACTTTGGTGGACTTTGAATCAGGCCTCACAAGCTGCAGGCACTGTAATTAAATGCCTTCTACTTTATAATTGGCATGACTATTAGTGAATCAAATCAAGTCATTTGTGCATGTCTGCAGTAAAAACATTTCTGGAGCAGATCTTACACTAACTACAAAGGGTCCCTGCAGTGGGAAAAAAAATTCATGACTTTTTCTGTGATACAAATCACTACAGATATTCATGATGCTACACTTTTTAAGAATGGGAGTGACTGTGATAATGAAGTATGGACTAAGGCCATGATCTAGTATTACTCGTCCTTATTCTGTTACATTGGTATTGGCACCAGGACCCAGGAGGTTTTACAAGTACTCCTGAGTTATAATGAGAGGGTTTCACATTCAATTTTGTGTTTGGGTAAATGATTGTCCAAGGTACGAAGATCAGATCCTTTGCAAATCCTTGCAAAACAGATCCTTCGAACCATAAGCAGTCTGCCTGAATGCTGGAAAGGGGAAATAATGCAGACTGGGGCAGTTGGTGATGCTTATAGCACATGCTGCACTTCATCACCTGAAAACAGATGCTTTAGCATCAATCAAGCACTGTAGCTATGGTTTGTATCTCAGTTTGAGACGGTTTACACTGGATCTCTCTCATGGCTTTTGCAGCCTAAGTTGAGAGAAACACACTGCAGCACTTCATCTCTTGTGTTCCTCTCTTAAGCTCTGCAGCAACCTGTATAGCAGGTACAGATACAGAAGAAGACACCTAAATGAGTTTTGAGCTGTTTATGAGTGCTAGAGAAAAAAATCAAAGCACCTGCTATGTGCTGTTGTTGAACATCCTATTGCAATTTGCTCATATTTAACATTGCTAGATTTAAATAACCAGCGTTACTGCACTCTGTGGAGTGACAGCTCTGCTGTGTATGTGTGTCATGCCCCACGGGTCCCCAGCAATGCAGTGTACAATACACACATGCATGGAAATCGCCAGGAACAAAGAGAAAATACCAGGCAAGCAGTAGGACCTTTTGAGGAAATAACACCAGATTCAAACAAGCTTTAGTTTTTACCAAAACTAAACAATCTGTTTCCACAGCACAGCTGTGTTTAGTTTTGGTAAAAGCAGCTGAATCAGGAAACACATGAGCCATAACTTGAAAGTACAGTACCAGGGCAAGTTATCAGTGTCCACCTCCTCCCAGATGAGCCTTCCCTCTCTGCACTGGGGTCTGGTTGTCACATCCCTGCTGTCCTCCCATATCTGTGGATTGCTTCCCACGTGGATGAATGACCCGGCTTTCTGTGGGAGTGGAGTGGGTACTAGCCACAGTGTCTCCTTGTCCCAGAAATTAGGATAATTTGCTCCCTGGTATAAACTAGACAGGGATCTCCTGGAGAGACTCCAGAGGAGGGCTATGAAGATGATTAAAGGACTGGAGCATCTCCCCTATGAGGAAAAGCTGAAAGAACTGGGGCTGTTCAGCCGTAAGAAAAGACTGAGGGGATCTGATTAATGTTTATAAATATCTCAAGTGTGGGACACAGGGGGAAATGGCCAGCCTCTTTTCTATGGTCTGTGGAGACAGGACTAGGGGCAATGCCTTCAAGTTGGAGCACAGGAAGTTCTGCACCAATATGCAGAAGAACTTTTTCACAGTGAGGGTGACAGAGCCCTGGGACAGGCTGCCCAGGGGGGTTCTGGAGTCTCCATCTCTGGAGATATTCAAGACCCGTCTGGACGCCTGTCTGTGCAATATGAGCTGGGGAGCAGCTTTGGCAGGGGGGTTGGACCGGATGATCTCTGGAGGTCCCTTCCAACCCCGGTGGTTCTGTGATTCTGTGAAACTCCTGGGGCCTGCAGGAGCGAAAGATGTAGACCCCCACGTGCTAAAGAGGAGGATGTCATCACATGGTGAAAAAAAGATACGGAAAAATCATATGGAAACACACCACGGACAGGACTCCAGCATCCATCTTTAAAGACAGATCTGCATCTGTGGCTTCTGCTCTACCTTAGAAGGAGGACACTTGATGGAAATTAAAGAGACTCCAGGCTTGAGTGCAACATCTTAAGTGCAACTGCTACAATTTAGAAAAAAATTAATTCTTTTTTAATGTCTGTCGTATTTTTTTGTTGTTTTCCTTTGCACAGGAGTTGCTGCCTAAGCAAAAAGCTAGTCCTTTTCTTTTAAAGCATGTGTTGGGGGAAGAATCTCCAAAGCAACTTTCATGTGACAAAATGACTAACTGGCTGACGATCTTTGAATTCATGCCATTTCAATTAAAAAGGTTTTCAAAAAATGTCAGTTTCTCAGGAGCCTTGTTCATTGTAACCACGAGACAAAAGACAACATCCACCATGTTAATTAAATAGGAGAGAGGGAAAGAGAGAAAGTAGAAGTTAGGACTTAATTAGCATAACAAAGATAATGGGGAAAAGAAACCCTAGAAATACAAGACAGGAGAAAAGTAGGTCTTGCCAAGGACAGGATGGATAATAATGTTTTCTTCTCTGCTGAAAACACATTCTTTGCCCTTTTTCGAAAGTAAAACAGAAATGTGAACTTTTTATTCACTCACAAACTTCCAGGACTTTGGTGGTAAGGCAAATGGGAGATTAGCTGCTTAGAGACCTCTGTAAGGAGCTAGAGAGAAAAGAAAAAAAAAAAACCAAAAAGTGCCTTTCTATGCAAAACAAAGACGTTTTAGTGGTCTGTTGGTCTCACATACCCTGTGACTGTTACTTGTGACCATGAACTCTTCAGCAGCTCCCATGCAGCTGGATTTCTATTTCACAGAGCACTGCTGCCCCACTTCCAGCAGAGGATCCTACTTTTCTGGGCAGCAAAAAAGCTAAACAGCACGGCAAGTTTCTGCAAAATATCAAAGGAACAAAGGTTTAGTAGTGAAGACAACTGTTTATAGTCAAGCTGGTAAAGAAGTTACAACACCATCCCAATTTATTCTCCTTCCCTTTCCTTTAGACACTGATTTTCCAGCAGAGGAGCACACAGTGGCAAACTTAGAAACCATAAAGCTGATAGAACTTTAGCTTTGACCACGGACCCTGGCTGGTTAGCCACTGCAACACACTATGTCAAGGTTTGTTACAAGGGACAGTTGATTTTTCGCTCCCAAGCAGATAGGAAGAACAGCTCACAGTGTGTCCAAAACATACCCACAAATTCTTTGCATCATTAGAGCAGAGGAAAACCCCAAGCTGATACCTACGTGGAAGCTGTGCTGTACCCTTAGTGTGATTAGCATCGATTTAACCAACAGCTTCCCTGGTCTAACAATGTGACCGAGCAGGGACTGAGGGCCCATTCTTCACAGCTGCTAATTTTTGTGTGTCTTTTATATGCCATTTCATGCATATTCATAAAAAAAGTTCATTTGCATGCTAGCCAACCACTTACAGGTACACAGAGATTTTGATTTATTCTTCTACACCAAGGTACTTGCTGGGACAGAAAGCTGTATTGCACGCTATGTTGTTGTTACTGAAAAAACAAACACAGCACTTGAATTTAACAAAATAGTATTAGCCAGGCTATCATTTTTCCTGCACCTGTTTCTTCAGCAATTTGAGGAGCTAAAAGGCAAAGTAGGCTGTAGAGCTGATCCCCGCGCCCAAAGGCACAGAGCACATTGAACTGTTTTGACAATGGTTTGATTTGTTTTATTTCATCACAGTAGGGAATAAAGTCCTCCACACCAGAGAAGACATAACAGGGAATCACAGCTAGGATTATAAGCATCAGTTTATGGAGGGGAAATGATTAAACTGTCTCGTTTCTGTTGAACCTTCTTGTTTCTGAGCCATGGAACAGGCTCTGAGTTGAAGCTGCACAGGGGACAGGCAGGGGCCTCAGCCATAGCCCCCAACACCTGTGTTAATAACAGCATGACCCTTGATGAAAAAATATGAAAGTCCTGAGCAGTGATTTCCATAATATTTGAAGCTGACACTTCACGGGCCAGTGTTTCCTGTCCAAGAATTAGCTTGAGAGCTAGCTGTGCCCCACTGAGTTATGTTTTAATCACTAACACTGTAACTACAATAAAGGGGACACTCACTGCCTTTAGCGTACCAGTTGTCTCCACTGTGCTTCATTCATTAGGACCAGCATCTCCTGATTAGCTGCAGGGAGACCCCTGGAGTCACATTAATCCTGTCAATTCAGGCAGCCGCTGCAGCTCTGCAGGATACAGCTGCTGACTGCAGGGTTACAGAGAAGCTCTTCTGCTTGGTTTAAGCTCAGCACGGGTCCAGAGGCAAGGGAGGCGAACACCTCCCCCTTAGTGCTACGCTCAGAGGGCTGCACAGAGGCACAGCAGTGCCCTCACCCACACAGGCAGCGCCTCTGGAGGTGGGCAGCAGGCCTCAGGGGACATGCACTGGAGCTAGGAATAGTCAGGACAGCGTTGGCGGGCTCAGCAGCCTTCCAGCACCAAGATCTCCCCTCCAGCGGGTCACCTACTGTCCATCCATTTGGCCGGTGGAGAGAGAGCAGCAGGGCCACGCGTGGTCAGGGTGATGAGGACTGTCACTCCAGCGCATGGCAGTCCAGGGAGGTGGCAGCAGAGCACTCCCTGAGCAATGGCGTGCCTTGAAACTCCAGCCAGCAGCACGCTGAGCATGTCCCAGGTCGGGGGACCTGCATGTGGTCAGGCAGCTTGGCGTTTGCAGGCTGTGCAGACGCACCCCTCCTGCAGATCAGCCAGGCACCTGCGAGGGGCTCACTGCTTCTGCACAGAGCAATGCCAATCGACTGGATCGTATTTCCTCACCATGCTGCTCCTGCCTCCGGTTTGGTGCAGACGGGAAGCGGTATCAAATGTGGCGGGCCAGTTCTCGCTCTCAAGGCATTTGCAAAGCAGAAAACCAGGGGCCACAAGCAAGCCCGTAGTTTTTCCAAGGAGGTTTCTGTCAGACCTTAAAACACTTTGCAGTGTGAAAGACTGGTTAGCATTTCGAATAAGCCTAAACTAGCAGCATGAAGGGCCAGGATCTACTTTGAAATTGAAACCCAATGGCTAGAAAAGACATACTGCAAGGCAGCAAACAGCCTGAGCACAAGGGCAGTTAACAGTTGCTGTTGCTTTTCTTTTGCTTTTGTCTGCACAGATTTGCAGCAGTAAACTCAGCCCAGGGAGACTATGGGCTATACTAGGAAGGTTTCCCCAGCAGAGCCACATTGATATCAGAGATGCTCATTCACACTGCTGAAGTGGGTTCACCTGAGCATGCCTGAATCTCCTGCAAACCAGTGCAGACCCAGGATGGCAATGCACCACATATAAGCACTCCAGGCATTGATCAGAGTGCACTGGCACCCACTGGTGAGGCTGTCTTCATCCTAGGAAGGTGACTGTATCAAAAATGTAAAGATGAAACTACTGAGAGGAAAACAAATAGGAAGGGAGACAGATAAGGAAAAGGACCATGGAGGGGAAGGGAGATGAGCTGGGATTTAAGAAAACCTGAGGAGGGAAAAAGTTTGAAAGTGAATAGTGCAGAGGAGATAAAAGAAGATGAACCAAAAGTGCCAGGTGAAGATACCAGTTAGCTTCACAGAATCACAGAATCT
>VZTU01024359.1:0-11695 GCA_013400835.1 Zapornia atra | reverse complement strand
TCATTTACTTCAGAAGTGAAAATAAACTAGCCATTTGTATGTTTGTTTAGACTTCTGAATGAGTTTCATTTTCTGGTTCTAATACAGTGTTTGGGTTATATGCACCACAAGGGAATGCTTGTTTAAACATTAATTTCAATTGGAAATTTTATATTCTGGAAATTGTATAGGAAAATATGTATTGGTCTTTAGTTAAATGAAATTGCAAGTCTAGCCTGACACTGTCCATTTAACTTGCACTTTCTAAATTTTATCTTATTTTTTATAAAGCACTATGTAGCTAATGAACAGAAGATCCTGCTCAATTTGTCTTCATTACTGAGCACATCAGAAGTGGACCCAATGGACACCACCCAGTGGGCTGGGTGGGTGGGAACAATCTTACATTTTTGTGCTTTTCAGCACTCAGAAAGCCCTATAGTATTTGTAAGTGGAGCTGGCTCATCTTGTAAAAACTTTTCCTCTTTGCAGCAGTGTTCAAATATAAACATAGAAGCCTAGGGGGTAAAGGCACAGTATATGACTAAAGATATTTGTGACCCAGTCAGGGAATTCTTAATTGATCCTTAAGCCAAATCATTAATGTATTTTAATTATTTATTTGCATATGTGAGTAGCAATGCTGGGCATGTATTCAAAAAGTGTTACTAAGGTATGCTCTAGTTAGAGATGGTATTTGTGTTTAATTCTGAAAGACAAGCTTTGCTTAATAACATTTTCTTCCTTATCATACAGCAACGTAGAGGAGCTTTAGTCTCAAAACAGTGCCACTTAAAGACAGGCATTGTGCTGCTTCAAAATAAGACAAAAGCTAATACCCTGCGTTAAGGAGCGGTAAACGAGCAGGGCTGACAGAGAGAGCAATGAACAGTCCAAGGGAATGATAGTAATTGCGACAGACAGTGATCTGAGCATGTTAGCCCTCTAACCATTGCCAAGTTCTTTATGAGCATCAATTTATTTACAGGCTGCTGCTGGAGAGGCAGCCTAGGATAAAGCTGCAAGTTTTGAAAACAATACGTGGGTGATAAAGCCAAGCAGGGTGCAGGCAGAAGGTTACATCATCAGAATCTGAAATATGACCAAACCTTACTCATGTAAAATAGTAAGGCTATGGATTGGGCAAGATATTCAACTACTCCAAAATTTAAAGCTGGAAAAACACTGTGGGGTCTTTTTCACAAATATTCCCACAAGGTTCTCTTCAGGCTCATCATTTCTATTGCAATTGTTTAAAAAAAACCAAACCAAACAACTGAAACATGTTTCACAAACACAGGTGTAAACAGAAAGCACATTTTAAAGTTGTGATCTCTACAAATGACTTTCACATAGACAAATCTGTACTTGTAGCAGGACAGCTGTGCTGACACACAGCAAACAATCTACTGGACTGAAAGCGTGATTTAGTTGGTGTCCCTGGTTATGTGAAGATGCACAGAAAAGACCTTCTGAGACACATAGATCAGATGTTGTCATCATTCAAGTAGGAACCAGAAACAGCACCACGCAGTTCCTCTGAACAATAATTTTCCCACAAACTATTCAGATTATGACTATAAATTACTCAAAATGGCTTTCAGTCAGTCTAAGGAATTTATGAGATTCTGAAAATACTTACAATCAGAATGTAGTTCAGTTTAAAGAAACAAGGATAAAAATCTTTGAGCTATCTGCTGAGCCTTTAACACAGTTAAAGGCTTGCATCTATTTTGTGAGGTGAGAAACAAGCACCATTTGCCAGTCAAAGCTTGGCAGCGTTTGTTGGATTAGCCAATCTTTCCCTCAAAACGCTGCATGTTTCCTACCTCCCATCAAGTGTTTTGTTGTTCTGATGCCTTTGTATACTGGGTCATGGAACAGGTATTTTTCCAGACTTCACATCTATTTCTATTCTTACTGCACTATCTGAATGCATCTAACAGCTAAAAGTGCTCAAAACAAGTGTCAAAACCAGAGTGCAAATGCTGTAACACATTTGAACAAATCAAAGGATTGTGTGATCTAATTACGCTAATCCAAACACTGAAAATTTATTAGAACAATTTAACAAGTGGCTAAATTTTCTAAACAGCTAAACATGAGTTCTGTCTAAAAATAAACCCACAGGGTAGAATTTATTAGAGCTTAACAGAAACAGGTCTCTCCATAAAGACCATTTAAAATCTCAGCCTAAACACAGAATTTTCACCGCTTTAAATGTATTACAGCTTATATGTCCAAGTGTAAAGTCAGTGAAGTTACACTACATTAAAACTGCAAGAACAGAAATGACCCCAAAATAGCCCTTTAACATTGCCATTTTACTGGAAAATTTTAACCAGGGAACATTTCCCAAAAAACATCAAGTTGACACTGCACAGTTAAAACTTTGACATCTGCCCAAGAGACTAACCCTTCAATTCCAAATTTCCCATTTCAAATATGCTTAAAGGGAATTCTCCCTTTTCACTAATCTATTCAGTATAAATTCCGTAGCAGTTTGCAAAGTCTACAGCCACCTGTAGACAAGTGGTTTCTCTGAAGTATTGAGCCACAATGACTTGCATCACTTCTAAGAGTGACACCTTCAGTCCTCAATCTCTTATTTCCTGATACGTGCCTGTATGAATCCCAATACTTTGAAAGAGGAGTATAGCATCTATAGAGATCCACACTCTTTGGAACTCTCCAAAATAAGGCAAAACTTGATCATCAAGATGAAGTAAACACAGATGGATGACACTTTATGAAAAGCATTTGTCAATCACAAATCTTTAAAACTTTTTTGTATATGAAATGATTGTTTAAGAAACGTTTTTGGGTGATAAACAAGGAATAACAATTTCCTGTGACAAGGCAAAGTCATAACCCATATTCACAAAACTTTTAGCCAGGACTAGTGTCCTAAAGAAATAGATCCCAACGAGAACAATGTTTTCTGCAATCAGACCATCTAGTGGATGGAAAATGGAAGAAGAAAAAAACCTCACTTAATCTTGGAGTACATGTTCTCAAACAAAATATCAGCTAGGGTCACTGATACCTCCCCAAATCATTCATGGTATATGGCAAGTTACAGCTGACCACTTCCACACTATACAGATGTCTCACCTCTTTGAAGGTTCTGCTGCAAGAATTTGGTAGCTGCTCTGAGAAAACAGCTAGCTGCTCTCCTATAGTTTACTCCAAGGAGTCATCATCTGACAGCGGTCTCTCATGTACTTCACTGCTGAAGTAATTTGCCAGAAATCCTGATGTATCACAGTTTCCAACAGTCACCATTCCAACCCCTTACTTCCTCGATAGCAATCATAACAGAGAAAGGCATTTCCGGGCAGGTCAGTGGTTTCTGATGAGCAGTTCCAGAGAAATCTGGCATAAACAGGATCCTACATGCCATAACCTCCAAAAGTCAAGGTAAATGCTTTAGTATACAAAAGCAAACAAAAACTTGAGCAGTAACCTGAACAGTCTGAGAGATAATATTACTGTGCCAGTTTATAGCTGCTGGTCTATTCAAAGGTCAGCTAGAACTGAGGAACCTTTCCTGATCAAAAAATAAGCAAATATGATCTTACAGAGAATACACACTCATAGAAACGCATGAATACACCAAACACCACTCCACTCATGCTGACCAGAGAAGGGAAAAGATTAAGCTATCTGGAATGTAACCTTGCAAACGTTTCCCTAGATAAGAGTTCCATGAACTGGTTCTCTATAAAGCCAGCTCATTGACATTTAAAAAAAAAACCACCTGATTGGAGAACTCGTATACAAATGCCAAATTCACATTCCCCAGTAAGGTGTATTTTCTTACCTATTCCATACCCGGATTGACCTATCATAACTTATTCTACTGCTAATTGCTGTAATAAAGATCCAGCTTCAATGATTACTGCTAATAGGGGTTTGGCCTTTCATAGTATTATTGATAATATGTCTCAGTATTATAGGACCATAGACTTACAGACTGGTTTGGGTTGGAAGGGACTTGAAAGCCCATCCAGTCCCAGCCCCCTGCCATGGGCAGAGACACCCTCCACTAGCCTAGGCTGCCCAAAGGCCCATCCAACCTGGCCTTGAACCCTGCCAGGGATCCAGGGGCAGCCACAGCTTCTTTGGGCAGCCTGTGCCAGGGCCTCACCATCCTCACAGGGAAGAATTTCTTCCTAATCTAATCTAAATCTACCCCCCTTCAGATCAAGGCCATTGCCTCTTCACTCCCTGCCCTTGTAACCAGTCCCTCCCCAGGTTTCCAGTAACCCCTTCAAGGTACCCAAGGGCAGCTATGAGGTCTCCCTAGAGCCTTCTCTTCTCCAGGTTGAATTAGCCCAACTCTCTCAGCCTGTCTTCACAGGAGAGGTGCTTCAGCCCTCGGATCATCTTTGTGGCCTCCTCTGGACTTGCTTCAACAGAATCACAGGATCATAGGGGTTGGAAGGGACCTCGAGAGATCATCGGGTCCAACCCCCCTGCCAAAGCAGCTCCCTATCTCATATTACACAGATAGGCATTTAGACGAGTCTTGAATATCTCCAGAGAAGGAGACTCCACCACCTCCCTGGGCAGCCTATTCCACTGCTCTGTCACCCTCACTGTGAAAAAGTTCTTCCGCATGTTGGTGCGGAACTTCCTGTGCTCCAGTTTACAGCCATTGCCCCTTGTCCTGTCCCCACAGACCACTGAAAAGGGGCTGACCAATTCCCCCTGCATCCCCTGCCTAAGATATTTATAAACACTAATTAGGTCCCCCCTAAGTCTTTCTTTTACTATGGACCCCAGAGCTGGACCCCTGTTGTACTCCATGTAGGGTCGCACCAGAGCAAACCAGAGGGGTAGAATCCCCTTCTTCGACCTGCTAGTCACACTGTTTCTGATGCAGCCCAGGATACAGCTGGCTTTCTGGGCTGTGAGCACATATTGCCGGGTCTTACTGAGCTTCTTTTCTTCCAACACCCTCAAATCCTTCTCCTTTGGGCTGCTCTCAACCTATTCTCCAACCAGCCTGCATTTATGCTTGGGATTTCCAAGAGTTTATGGACCAATTTTCAGTCAGAGTTGTGTTTACTGAGCTGCTAAAAAGCAAAATATTTTTCAAGCAAGTTAAATCGTAAACTAAGTATCATACTACATGTCAGTAACAGTCATTTGGAGCTCAAAAGACTGTGAAGAACCTTCCCATTTAAACATAGAAAAACCATAGTGGGACTGTAAGAAATACTGAGCAGTCATACATATATTGAATACTATTTGGTGGGAGCACCTTAGGTGGGAATTTAACTAAAAGAGTTGCTGAAATAGGAATGAGAATTTACCGCTTTTTTCAAGGAAAGGAAAAGTAAATCTTTTTGGACCATACAAATTTAAGGAAGATGTTTGCATCACAACATTACTCCGTTCCATCTGCCAAGAGGGAAGCTGGAACCACTTTAATTCTGTGATTTTGTTCGTGCCAAAGTATTTGAATATATCTAGCCTAGAAATGAATAAATAAACTGTAGAATCAGCTTTGCAAATTATTCCACAATCTCTAACAGAAAAAAAAAAAGAAGGAAAACAAGTCTCTATACTTGCTTGTAATAGAAGTTCTTAAATATTTTACTTCAGAGAAAAATCACCATTATCTAAACTCTGCCTAAAGCTGTGGACCGACGTGTTTTGTCGGCACCAGCCTTTTTAAATGTCAAAGCCCAGTTTACCCTGAGAGGAAAGCTGTGTGCAGAACTGGACAGACACATAACATGGTAAAAACAGTTATGATGCCAGGAGATCTAACCCATGTGAATTCCTGTAAACAATAAGTTGAACTTAGGAACATCTTTTTGTTATCTTCAGTATCAGACTGGAGCTTGAAACATTAGTTTGAGTAACTGGTAACTATGAGAACAGAAGAAGAAAAAAAGGCAACATTTTGATTAAACTGCTGAATAACAACCAGAGAAAATATTTGCATTTATTATGACAATTTAACTGTTCCTACCAGCTAAGAAGCACAATATCTATGTGAAGACAGACCTATTCACACTTTATATTGAACACATACCTTTTTATCAGTTCAAATTTTCTTCAGCTGCAAATATACATATAAATAATAATTGCCCTCTTTACAAAGACTGTCAGCTGATTGAACAACTTTGTTACTGGCAGTGTTCCCGTTTCAGAGGATTCATTTAATATCCCAGCACACAGTTTACATTAATTTCATTTTTTGTTTTCCTACCCCTTTATACTTCTATGGAATTCTCACAGGAGACTTTCCAGTCCTATTGTGTGCTGCTGCGCTCCAGCTGCAAAAGGGCTGGGATCGAGGCCAGTGTATGTGAATACTTGAAGGGTCACAGGGTCTGGAGAAATTGGCTGCTTCTGCTCTTTCACTCTTCTCTGAGAAACTGCTCCACACCTCATCACTGAGAAATACACCTCCCACGATCGCTTTTGCCTAATGCAACCAAAACACACCAGGAGAGACTGTGAGGTACTGGAAGGCTGAGGTCACATTCCAAAGAAGCAGATGTTGGAAGGGAAAAAAAGTACCAAAGTACAAAAGTAAGACCTTGGGAAAGTAAAAGCATTTCTATTCATAATGTTTGTAAAGATGTGCTTTACCAGCCAGTGGAATAAAGCCAGATCAGAAAAGCTATGTGACTGCACTGAAACATGACAAAGTATCTTCTGAGTGTTACTGCCTAACGATGGCAGGTTTTTTCCTGTTTCTTGCCTTTTAATAGTTTGGAAATAATAACCCCAGAAACTGAATCATACAAGATGGACAACACCGCATTCTCTTCTCTCATTCTCTGTTTCAATCCTCTGCTTTCACTGTGAATATTTCCTTAGACATGACCCAGTGATAGTTTCTCCCTTGGCTAGTAGAACAGAATCACCATGTTTATTCATGTAATTTCATAAAAGCAGTACCAATTAAGCTCAGCAGTAATTTCAGGAGATTTATATCCAGTGATCAAGTGCATGTGGGTCTATTTATTCTTCTCTTTAGTGAAAGAGAAATGAATCTGTTCTAGATTAAGGAATGGGATATCTTTCACATGGACTCCTCAGAGGAATATTTCTGTTTTGCCCACTGGCTCATTCTGTTGGCTTCCACCTTCAGCATTTCATTTGGTGCATTTTATTCATACTGCTACATCCAAAATACATTTTTCTTATATATTGCATGTCACCAACATTGGCGCATGTATAATCCTCTCAGGTGAGTTCACTACCTTTTTAATTCTATAAAACTATTTAAACAAAAAGTCATTGGAAATTTTCTTCCTTATTTTTGTTTAGATACTTCACTCAAGTATCTAATAGTCTGTTGACTATTTTATCCTGGATATCCATTCAAGAGGCACAAGATAATGTTCAAAAAAAGTTTAATAGTAATTTTTTTAGTTTTTTCTTCAGTTCCATTTCTGTTTTTCCACCAATTTTGCTTACTGAAGACTGAAGGTTTGGGTTCATTTTCTTAGTACAGTGTCAAAAGAAGCAGGTTGCTAAATCTATTTTTTTGAATGGATGGAGGGAAATATTTAACACTATGATGAATACCTGCTCATACTTGCATCCATAGATACAAAGGGACAGTTTCTTAGTGGGAAAGCATAGCTACCTGGTAGACAAAATGTTCACACAGGGTCAAAATTGAGTAGAAATTCCCCTGCTCACAGGATGGCAATGGCACATTTTAATCTCCAAAAGATAGATCAAGAAAGGCACTTCAGGCAGTTTCTGCTGATTTGAAGATACCATTTTGAAAATGTATTGTAGAAATAGTGTACCAATCCAAATCCAGGTACATCATTTGAAATTAAAGACCAACAAATAAAGCACTCTATCCTACATTTCCATGGTCAAAGTATGTAAGCCACTGCTTGCTGAAAGTGGAAGTTTAAGTTTGCTAAAATCAGGTCTCTATGCAGGAGTTTGAGAACTTCATAATTACTTTTTTCCTCCCATCAGCTTTTAAAGGTATCTTCTGAAAGACATATAATTTCCACTGTAGTTTACACCAGTTTAGCTTAACTGTTCCCTTTCATTTTCAAATAATTCAGCAAAGGAATGATATAAAACCCAGTGGAAAATATACATATTTTGAGCAGCTTAATTTTTTGTCACTTAAAAAGAGGGTTATATAAGTTACTATATGAAAAAAGCTAATTAGAAAAACAGACACATCATATCTTTCTCCCTGTATTTTCTGGCATGTTGGCAACTGCTCAACAGTGATCAGAGACTGGCCTATTTCTCAAGGACCTCGGGAGATTATGAACTTTAAATCATAATCCTAGGAAAATGCCTAAAGCAATTTTTAAAAATGATCTTCTATTACAAGGAAGGGGGTGAGAGGGAAGAAAAAAAGAAAAAGGTTCTGCTCTCCAAATTGGCAGAGAGACTATAAACAATGGTCTGAGGAAAGCTTGAGACACCCTGCATTGACATGGACTCAAGCAAGTCTGAACTTCTGCCAGAACAAACATAGTTTATCTAGGAGAAGGAAAAAAAAGGTTGAAACAATGTTGTTCCTGAGGAAAAATAAAGCAGTTCAATTGGTCAATAGTACAAACCAGTCCTGGTCAGTAAGAATAGGCTGGAACCGAGGCGTTGAGGGGGTGAGCAGTTTAACAACTTTCCAAGTTTCACATAACTCTATGAATACTGGAGAAAGCCCTTAACAGGACTGAACAGATAATTTCTCAGTGTTGTCCCTGCTGTGATCATAACTTCCTCTTCATAGGAGCAGAAGCTGTGGCAGTGGACAGGCTGAGCAGATTGACACCAGATGATTCAGCTGATTAGGGACTGGTCCTAAATGTAAGCATTACTTTTAAAGTGCTTCAATTTAACCCTGCAATCAGTAGGTAGAAGAAGAGGCAAATTTCTCTTCCAACTCAGCAGCAGAACTTTTTTCTATCCTATCATGCAGATTCATGTGCTTAACACTGCTTGCAGGACCTGCACTACTTCAGTGTTTGACAAGCAAGCAATTATGAAATCCGATCTTAATTCCTCTGTTAGTGCTCCCTCTGAAAAATAGACTTTAAACCATTAATTAACTTCACAAAGCTATTGTGAGGATAAAAGTCCATGCTTGGTCACCATTTAAGGCTCTAACATGGAATCTTAAAGTTTTGTTCTTTTGGGGCATTTCACTTTCATTTCCTCTGGTTTTGTTGTTACTACTTCTTTTAGCACAGAGGTTCTCAGCATGAGACATCCACACAATCCATGGAATGTTAAAATAGTTTAGAAAGAGCTAGTTTGGTCAGTGTCTAAACACTAAGTAGTTTTAATTAGAACATGACAGAAACATGAATATTCATTACTAGTTCTGTTAATGTTAAAACCATAACATAAACACTTTGTGGTATAGGATAAAAATACATGTATTCTCTCCTACCTAGTTTCCACTATGTGTGGTAGTCAACTATTTTGGAATAGACAAATACAATTTTGGTATCTCTTCTTAGCTTCAGCATAGATTTGCAAAGTAGAAACAGACATAAGCAAGTAGTCATGGAGGAGTAAATGTCTCCACAGTGTTACCTTTCAACCATTTTTACTGATGGTAATGCATTTCCATTGGGTTAAAAGCACAAAAAGAGAGCAGGCACATGTATCCTTGCTTTATCTCAAAATTCCTCCATCAGTTCAAATCACTGCATCCACAAAAGAAACTTCAGATTTTTTGGGAACAGGGGAGAAGTGCAATATTGAAAGGAGAATGCACCTATATTATAGTAAACATTGTAGTGTCTATACTTGAAGTAGAGAGAAAAGGATTCATTTTACTCTTATTAACACTTGCAAATAACTAGTTTAACAACTTGAGTTTGAATTAGTTATCAAAGAACCCAAAATACCCTGCAAAATAATTTCTCCAAGCATATATAATTTTTAAGAGCTTTTAAAAATAAGCTCATAGATGCAGCGTTAGGGTAAGCCTATTATTTTCCAGGGCAGACTTCTTATATAATTTGGTGAGATGCTTGAAATAAAATAGTCAAGGTATTTTCCTTCTTTTGCAATTAGTGTCAGTGATACATAACGTTCTCTGGAAATAAAAAAAATAAAACTAAAACAAAACCCAGTTTATTTTAGCCCTTTCTTTGCTGAAACAAAGAAAGTTTATTATCTTTATTTCTGACTGTTATTATCTAACTCTGATAAACCAAGTGAGTGATGTTTTCCTTCGTAGGACCTTATTTATTTTAAATTCACATTTCATGGATGAGTATCAGTATAGGTTAAGTAATAACAAACAGAATTTATGATAATAAATATTTTGCCATTCAATTTAAGATGAAGGTCTGAGAAGGTTAAAAACCTGGAAAAAACCCAAACAAAAGTATCTGCAAAGATTCTGCCCTCTCCACTCTCACCTCACAGAACACCACTAGATCTGACTGAGGTTAATAGTTTCAGTACTATTTTGCCTTAACAACAATATGTCATTTTTGTTACCCTTATGACATTAAACACCACAACTTCCTATACATCTGTGCATATAGTCCCATTAATGAGACTGGCCTGTCCTCCTGCAAAGAATGGAAATCCTGTACCTCTCCCAGAATATTGTGAAACCTCATTAAAGTATCTGAACAAACTGCTGATGACTAATGACAACCCTGTTGGTTTCAGAGAGACACAGGTCTTTATAGGCTTTTGAAGAACTCTCTCAAATTAATTTTGTACCCCTAGTTCTGACAGTTCTGGCCATGAACAATATGGTGTAACAAGAGGCCCCAGAGACAGATACATAGAGCATATCTCCCTTAGTCTCCCACATACAACTTGTTAGCTCAGCCAATGACAAACATTGGTTTTATTCTTCTTTCAAGCAAAGATTCAACATATTCTTTAACTAAAACATTAGCACATGACCATGTATTCTGTGTAATCTCAAATGTTTTCTTGCCAAAACAAGATTTGATGGTTTAGAGCATTAAAATATACAAAAGTGGAAAATTAATCATCAGAGGTGCTAAATATAACTCTAATTTCTTAGATAGAATTCTGGTTAAATTAATTTAATGAAAAAAATTCAGTTACTCTATCTAGCAGAGTAGATTTAATATGACAGTTTTGTGTTATAAATGGGCATTGAAAATAAAGGCAGAAATTTATTTAAAAACTCAGCACCATTTTCTTTGGGGTAAGTCTATAGGTCTCCAAACATAAATGTTTCTTTAATGGCTTAAGGAGCCCTTGAATTTAAATTTTGCATGCTCTGAAAGAATTTTATTCATCACTGATGTTGCAAACAAACTACAAGAAAAGTGGTGTTTATCTCTCAAATACAATGCAATCATAGCTGTGTCTCAAATTTAACTTCCTTTATGACTTCATGGAGCCGGATGCAACTGTTCTACACTTCACCAGTTCTGCAGAAGAACTCCAGTTCTTCTGATTCAGAATCACAGAACATCTCAAGTTAGGAGGATCCAAAAGGATCATCAAGTCCAACTCTGTGCCNTCAAGTCCAACTCTGTGCCTCTCACAGGACCACATAAAACAAAATCACATGACTAAGAGGTGTCCAGATGATCCTTAAATTCTGACAGGCTTGGTGTCATGACCACTTCCCTGGGGATCCTGTTCCATATTGAGCTACATGAATAGGAGATCTTGGCAACCCACAAAATATTTTCGATGTCAAATCCTTTGAAAAGATCAAATGAAAACATTCCCAACCTTTTTGACTCCTCCA
>VZTU01024353.1:0-31270 GCA_013400835.1 Zapornia atra | reverse complement strand
AATCACCTCCCCGTCCCTGCTGGTACCCCTTATATAGATTAATGCAAGTATTTGTGAGTAAGATACATTTCATAGTCATGTGAGATGCTCAGTTTCAAGTCTGAATTTCCACATGAGCTGTCAGAGCTTCAAGTTAAATGGTTCTTGTACTTAGGTGGTAAATACATTTGGTCTCCAAATCATAGAGAAATGAGGAGTATGAAATTGTATGGAGACATTTTACTGGTTTGATTGTTGTTGGGTTTTTAAGATGGAAGAATAAAGTTTGGGAAGAGCAGGGGAAGGGGCTCCTCCATGCTGCCCAGGAGAAAGTGGGCAAAAATACATTACTATTAATTACTGTGTATTACTAATAATCTAAAAGTGACATAAAATTATTCAAAATGAACCAAACTCGCTAGCACTTGGCAGTCTGACAATCATTTAAGTCACTTTTCCCTACAAACATACCTTGGTCTACACAAACACATCCAGTCTTTAAAATGCCACTCTAATAGTTACCCAGTTAACGAAATGAGAACTTTGCTCTGCCAAGGGATGACTCTCAGCACAAGGCCACTAAACCCTTTAGTACCACAGGGCTGATCTCACTTCCTGAAACCACCATTCATGGAAACAGAATCCATCATGCTGGACCAGAACCACTTCTGGACTTAAATCCTTCATCTGGCAAGCTGAGGCAAGGTACCCTGGTACAGGCACACCAGGTGCCATGTAAAGTTTTCAGTTCTGTGTTAGAAAACAGCTTTTCACAGGCCAGCTGAGCACAGGCCTCTAGATGATCCCCTGCATGTGGCAGAAATGTCTCTCTTTTCCCTCACACAAATATATTGCCTTTGAGCTGAGAGACATTATTGTAAACACCCACAGCATCTGCCAGCTTGTCATTTTCTATTGCTTCTCATCCAGACATGGAAGGAATCAGGAAGAAAAGGAAGAGGGAAAAATGGTGTAAAAGCCACCATCAAATCAAAAATACCACATAGTATGTTTTAGTTCTTCCATACCTCTCTTCTTAACTCTTCAGTTATATTCAAAGCATGTTTAGCTTTAGAGAAACTCCTCCACCAACTAAATATTATGTAAACAATGTCTATGGTAATAAACAAATGGAAGGAGGAATGAAATTCTCACATAACACATGAAGATGAGAACCAGAAGGTGCATATCAGCTTTACAACTTTTCAAGATGAGCTTTCTATTTGCAGAGCATCTTTGCTGTGGGTTGAATGCCACCAGCTGCTTTGAATGTTGACAACTTCTGATTCAGAAAGGCGACATACTCACATTGTGTTAGGGCTGACGCTCTCCATTGAGAATATCTAACTTGGGAAAAACTGCATTGGTAAATACACTTAAAATTCACTTGCCAAATACAACAGTTATCTGCTGCTACCAGGTAACTGCTCACTGCATATTTTAATAAAACCCATAACTGCAGAGATGTCCCGTAAAAAGGAGGTAAGAAGGTATGATCCCACAGTAGGATAAAGGATTCTCCAGCCTATCCTATCTGGAAGAAACATATCACGCACAGATCTGCCAAAGAAAAAACCCAATTAACTTGGTCTTGCTTGTCATGATCACAGTTTATTCACACTCTATGATTCTACAGAGATATGAAAGGCACCATGTGTCCAAAGGAAGCTTGGGCAGAGACAAGTGTCCTTCAGATACCTTAGAAACACCCTGATACTCAAAAATAGATAAGCCAAATGTTTTATCTCATGGTTACGATGGACCTACTCAATGCCAAACAGTTCTTCTATTGCATGAATACGATGTATAAAGACTGGAAATGACACGTTTACATGTTATCCAGGATGAATCTGAATGAAACGCAAAAGGATTGTGCCAAAGTTACTAAAAGTCACAAAGTACCCACCTCTAGAGCTTCTGCAGCCATAACTCCCCTCAAGCCATAGAAGTAGGCACCATGAGTGCCCAAATACAGGATGAGTGCTCAGAACAGCGAGCCTGGCAAGCGTGCTTGGTACTCGCACAAGTCATAAGCAACTGAAAACTGCAGCTGAAGTGTATTTGCAATGGCTGGTAAAACTTTCAGCTAATGACTATGTTGAATATGTTCTTCTGAAGCAAAAGAGCAGGCTGTACATTTACTATCTTGCCAACTTAATACATGTAGTGGGTGTATTTCATTAAATATAGATTTTTCAACTTCCGTAATAGACCTCTTTCAATTCTGTATGTGTCCAGAATTTAGAAGGTACTCATTAATTTCTAGTTCATAGTTTCATTTGAAGCATTCTACTTTATATAAAGAATATTTTTCATACTTTTTAATGGGAAAATATAAAATTAAAGTTTACAATTGCTTCAGTTTATAGACAATCAAAAGGTGTGTTGGTTTGGATCTTGTAAAAAATCTGTCTGGCTCAAACAAATCTGTATGAAACTGGATATTGCTGTGGGAGAGAAGTTTGGAAATGTGTTTCAGGGTTTTATCCCCTAACAATCCAAGAGAACTACAACTCATATTTATTATCTACTAAAGAACGTCCTCGAGAGTTAAGAAAGGGGCCTAGCTTCCAGAAGTAAGCAGGGGGCATTCCTACAGGCAGAGCCTGATTTTCTCAGCCACACACAGGTTTTAAAGTACAGAGCCAAGAAGAAATTCTGAACCTTTATCAAAAGTCATGAAACTTTCTTGTTTGGAAGCTCTGGGAATCCCAACTGAAGAAAGAAGTCCTACAGTATCAGTATCAGACAGATTTATTGGCCAACAGTTAAATTGTCTTCAGACGCAAATGAAGGAGCCAGAGCCATATAAACAAAGCATCCCACAGAGATAATGAGCAAGTGTAACATACTAACTCTACTTTAAACTCTACAGTCTAATCTCAAAACCCAGTAAGAATGGATTCCCCAGCCTGTCTCAGCCATTGAGTCACCCATTTGTGCCAGTTTGGGCTTTCTTGGGGGATTAGAGTACTAGAGTAGAATGTTTCTATTTTCTTAAGGGACATATAATCCCAGCAGAAAGCTCCTGTTAATTTTACACCGTTTATACTGGAGTGCTGCTTCTTTTACAGCTTTCTGTCCTCATTACAGCATCAGCACATTGCTAGCCAGATGTGCTTGCTGCAAGTGATTTCAGTGAGACCACCAGGAAAACAAATGTTTGCCATCCCTTTACTACCACCCAACCGAACTGTGTCATAACTGCAGATGGAGTCAAGTATCCGATCACCATATTTCAGCGCTTCCTCCAGTAATCAAATACCGAGCTACTTTATTTCTATCAAAAAGCAATGCATATGCTAGGATAAATCCTTGAGCAAGAAGGGCACTGCTGTAATTAGGATCTATGGATCTAAGTAAACATTTTATTATCATTTTGGTCCTGTGCATACACAGATCAAAAGCAAAATATATTATGACTTCATCCGGAGATTTTAATGATACAACTCACTTAGCCTTTATTCCATGTTTCTATTAGGACTTAATTTATTTAGAAGTATCTTATAGGTAGCCAGAAAGCAATTTTGAAATTTAAAAGGCTAATAATACTGCTAATTTCTGCTAAATTTTCCTTTAGCCCAATAATAAAGCCGTTTAGCATTTCTTTACTAAAATCATTAAAATAAATTACTTTCCAGATAGTACCAGATTTTAAATTTTATCTAAGTATTCAAACGTAATTCTGACAAAAACCAGGTCAGCTGGATTTATATATAGGCATCTGAAGAAAAGAAGTGATACATATGTTACCAGACCAGCAGTATGGCCCAACCTAATAACTCTACCAGATTTTATGAACATACATTGTCAAAAAGACTGTGGGCTTCTTAAGCATGAGAAATGCTGGATTGGTAACTTCATAGATTTGAAAGGCAAAATAATTCTCTCACGTGATACACAGTGAGTTTTCTTCAAAGGCAGTGACAGCGCTGAAGAGGTTCATGTTCTGCAGGATGTCCACACACAACAAACTTCCTCTCTATTCGTACCACTTTTCCAGGACTAAACCAGAAGACTGGAGCATTGATGCATTAAAGGTGGGTGTTTGTCATACATACAACTTTCCAAAAGAACAAAGCAAAATTGTATTCTTAACAGACAGTGATTATGATACCAAAGAGTCCTTGCTAGGAAGAAAAAATACCTACAATTAAAGGTTTGCCAAAGAATTCTGGCTGTTGGCAACATGGCACTTCAGAATACCAACCTGAATCCTCCCTCCTTTTCTAATATCCTGGGCTGTGCCCTCTGCCCATCTTTCCTTACTGCAGTAGTGCTCAGCCAGTCAAACTGGCATCCTCTTCTTCCCTTCACATGACTGCACTGCTTCCTGAACCACCTTCCCTAATGCAGCACCTTTATATTTTCTCCCAACTCCTTTTCAGCAACATTCTCCTTCACATTGCCCAAGTTTTGGTTTTTTGCTTTACCTCCCAAGAGAACAGAAAACCATTTCTCTTCTACGGACTACCACAGAAAGCTTAGCAGGTTTGGCTGTGAGAAGTTCACATGTGCAGGCTGGACAACTAGAAAGTCGGGATAGCTCCAGTTTCTTAAGTGGTCATTTGAGCAGGGAAACTGTGTCCCGTTTTCTGTGCTAATGTATTTCCATCCTCTGTATATGAGTTACAACTTCCACCTTGGCTTGAAAGCAGGCAAATGCTACCTCCTGGACATAGAATCACAGAATCGTAGGCGCTGGAAGGGACCTCCAGAGATCGAGTCCAGCCCCCCTGCTAAAGCAGGTTTCCTAGGACAGATCACACAGGTAGGCATCCAGACAGGTCTTGAATATCTCCAGAGAAGGAGACACCACACTCCCCTGTCCTGGGGCTCTGTCACCCTCACTGTGAAAAAGTTCTTCTGCATATTGGTGCGGAACTTCCTGTGCTCCAACTTGAGGCCATTGACCCTTGTCCTGTCTGCACAGACAACTGAAAAGAGGCTGGCCGTTTCCCCCTATGTCCCACACTTGAGATATTTATAAACATTGATCAGATCCCCTGATCAGGGGGACACTACAGACTTATTTAGAGAATGGCAGTAAAACATTTAACTCCTTTTTGTAAAATGGTAACGTACTACATCACAATTAAAATAATTCACATTTAAAAAAAAATAATTTACAAAATCTAACAGAACTTAGTATTTCAAGAAAAAGCTGTTCATGTAAACAAATAACAAAACATGTCTTCCCTCAGAGTTCCACAGTGGAAACTAAACTGCATTTTGATATGTATGTACAAAGGAATATGAGTCCAAGTAGAAACCTGTTATTAGTCTGAAGATACAGAGCTCTGCACACAGGCAGAAAGAAATCTACTTATCAATGGATGCAGTTAAAAAAAAATCAGGTAAAGATCCTGACATTGTGTCATTGTTAATTAGATTTTTTTTTTTCCTGGCTAAAAATGCTGATTAACATCGGGTTTGAAGAGGAGACATCAAAAAACTGTAAGATAGATATAATTTTTAAAAATTTAGTCACAATCCTAACAAAAATAACTTTCTTAACCCAATTTCTTAAAGGCATGCTTTTAAATCAGCTCAGCCTCAAACCCCAAACCAAACCACGTAAGGAAAAAAGCAGAAGGTAAATTGCAGTCATACTACAAAGTGAAAAATTCTACTTTTACATTGGAGAGAAAAAGAGATACAACTCACAAGCAGGACAACCACACACATATGCTGGGCTTCATTCCCTTAGAAGTTATCATCACCATTATCTTCCTGCAACATATAGTATGTGGAGACAGAAAGTACTTCACATCATTTGCCCTCATGCTACAACTCACTGTTTAGGACTGCTGTGTCCTACATTAGTAAGGAAAACTGGATTCATGCGAGAGAAGACAGTTTAAGTAACCTTACCCTTCATGATGACAGGTAATGAAGGCCACCGTCCCAACACGTTGCAGAGCCCTAACCACCTGTTCAGAAAATGGGCAGATCCATCCCTTCATCGAGTGGTCCACATCAGCTTCTCAAAATTGTGTAAGTAAATTTGATCCCACAGATTTTTTTACGAGATTACCTAAAATACCTACAGTCAAGTTAGGACTGGAACATACCACTGGCATGAGAGCCCCTCTCTCCAGTGTTCCCCCATGCTCCACCGATAAAATGCCTCCCCCCTAGTCGTCTGCACTTTATACAACTCCAAAATTCAGGCAGTGTAATTTATTCAGATTTCAGTTTCCCAGATCTGCACCCATTTTCAGCAGAATTCAGTGTCACAACAACCCCACGCAGGAGGAGGCTGTGCAAGCAGGTAAAGGTTTACAAGGATGGAGTAGCAGGAATATGGGCAAAAGGCAATTCTTCCCCTGCTCACCTCCTCAGGACTACTCTGAGTGACCTCCTCAATCCCATCAAATGTCAAAGCAGGTGTTAAAAAACTGTTTGGTCTCTTCATCCTGTTCTCTCTGCACCCCATCAGATCTTCTGAATTAATTTCTTTCTACAAAGCACCCCTCTAGGATGGCAACATGTAAAGCAAAGCAGGCAGGGAGGCAGTAAGGAAGCTCTTCATGCTGCAGGTTTCCCAGAGCTACAACACCATGTGATCTTCATAAAACCAGCACGCACAGATGCTTGGTGCGGCACTTGCTGGATTACATGGAAGTGGATTTCACCAGTTAGTTCACTTCAAATTATGAGCTAACAAATGACACCTGATTAGACTGAAACATCTGAAACACTGTATTTTTACCATTACAGCACTGACACTGCTCCCACTGTCAATCACTCTCCTTCAGATATCTGATTCTGTGGACCCACCAGAAAGGAGTCTCCAATTAAACTTCTGTCCTTTTTGTCTCAGTCTCTTAAAATAAATGGCAAGACTGAGACAGTTGAAGGGCTCCCAACAGCACAAGCAAAACTTAATGTTTGCTCAAGCAAGGACAAGCCTGTTTTTGCTCTGGGGAGCAGAATTGAAGAAAAGAGTTAAGAGCAGTGGCTAAGCCTTGAAGAGCCAGCCATGCTGCTTCTGATGCTGCTGGACAGTCACATATCCTTTCACTTATTTTCGTCACTCCATACTCCCCAACCTGTCTCTTGGATGCACTATGTATATGAAGCTATGTCAAGGAGAGTAGTCAGTGACCCATGGCTATTCTTCTGTCTCCTAACAAAAGCAATATGCAGGCAGTAACAAGTTAAAATAATTTTATATTAAAAACTTTGTCTTTCCCTCATCCTTGAAAATAAAAATTTCATTATATACTATGTTATTGTTACATAAAGGGAATGAAAAAATAATGTAATGAAGGACAAGTTGAACATACTTACAATTAATCGTAAGCTACTTATAAATACTACACATGTACATATGAAGGAGAAACATTGCCAATGACACCTTTAAGAATAGTTAAAATTACTTATTTTTATCCTTCAAGCTTCTTGTGCTATTTAAGAATAAAATCTTACATTGTTTATTAAAGATTACTAAAGAAAAAACTGATTAAGATGACTATATATATATATATATAGGTTACTGTGGAATCCTTTTGGCAAAACAGAATCCATCAAGATGTCAAAAATCACAATAGTGGTGCCAGATAAATTATGTTCTCTAATTGTCATCTAAGAACTAAAAAAATATTAATAGACTGTTAGCTCTCCTGATTATTCAATGAATTACAGAACAAGGAGATTCTGTTCTAGGTAACTGCAGTAAAACTTCTGAGCTAGAAGTCGCTAACCTGTGTTTGGGGGTGTTGTACATGCTACAGCCTCCATTAGCAGGAAAAAAGAAATCTGCACATTTTCAAACACGAGACTCATCAGGAGACCAGCTTGTCTAGGGAGGGAACTTAAAAAAGGGAACTAAGAGGACAGCATATAGGGGATGGAAGCAGGGACAAGCTACAGGGGAGGAATTTAGTATCATGTGGCTATGTCTGAACGGTCTCAGGAAAGCCAAAGCTCCACTGAAGTAGAGATGTTCAATAGATGCCAAGGGCAGTAAGAGGTTTTACAACCACACTGGTAATAAAAGACTGAAGAAGGAGAGTGTGAGCCTGCTGCTGAATGGAGAAGAACATAGCAAGAATTATCATCAGCAGATGAGGACTGAGTCACCAATTATTTGACAGAACTCAAACCATAAAGGTATACAGGACATGATGAGTTGCATCTAAAAGCGTGGAAGAGAAATGGCCAACATCCTTCTAACACCATTCTATATTGTTGTGGCGGTTTGACCCTCTGGAGACCAGATGGTCACCAAAGCTGCTCTATCACTCCCCTTTGCAGCTGGACAGGGGAGAAAATACATATTGAGAGGCTCAGGAGTTGAGATAAGGACAGGGAGAGATCATTCTGCAATGAGGGGCACAGGCAGAACAGACTCAACACGGAAGAAAGAAAAGAAAACTCTCTAATTTATGACACTGCCCTGCACACCCAGTGACACCAGAGTCAGGTAATGAGTAGTGGGACCAGATCTTAAAGCCCCTCCCCCCACCCCTCCCTTCTTAGCAGACTGCACTTTAGTCATGATTTCGCTCCCTTCTTCCTTCAAAGAATGGCATGGGTTGCAGGGGAGAATGGGGATTTTGGTCAGTTCCTCACAAGTTGTGTTCTTCTTAGCTGGGGGCGGGGTGGCGGGAAGACAATCCTCACACCCTTCCTCTGCTGCACCGTGGGGTCCCACCCACGGGAGAAAATCCTCCACGAACTTCTCCAACGTGAATCTTTCCCCAAGGGGCTTCAGCTCTTCCCCAGCTGCCCATGGTCACTGCTAAGGGGTGCAGCCATAAACCATAGAATGTCTCTCAGGCGCAACCTGTTCCAGCTTGGTCCTCAACAGAGTCACAAGTCCCCCTGAGCAAACCTGTTCTAGCATGGGTCTCTCCCTCACTCTCTGTCCATCTTCCATGGGCTGCAGGTCCTGCCAAGAGCTTGCTCCAATGTGGGTCACAGTATCTTACATTTGTCTCCACCTGCTGCAGCATGGAGCCTCTCCACAGGCTGCAGGTGGGGTCTCTGCTCCCTGTCATCTTCCACGGGCTGCAGAGGGACACCCGCTCCACCATGATCTTCTCTACAGGCTGCAGGGGAATCTTTCTCTTCAGCACCTGCAGTGCCTCCTCCCCAGCTTCTTCACTGGCCTTGATGTCTGCACAGTTCCTTACATCTTCTCACTCCCTTTTCTGGGGGCAAAAAGCAGCTGCTTGAGGTTTTTTCCTCCTAAATGTCATTCCCAGAGGTGCTGTGACCATCGCTGATGGGCTTGGCCTTGGGTCAGCAACGACTTCGGCCTTGAGCCGGCTCTTGCTCAAGGCTCTTGCTTACTTGCTCTGCTGGGCTTGCAGAGAGCTTCTGGCTGCTTCTTGCAGAAGCCACCCCTGCAGCCCCCTCTCCTCCGACAGAACCCTACCATGCAAAACCACAATAATTGTCATGGAAATTGGTGGAGATCCCTGGTGACAGGGGAGGGGAGAAGTAACTGTCATCAAGAAAGGTGAAAATAATATGAGGGATAGAGGCAAGGCAGCTTCACTTTGCCCCTGGAAAATCATGGAGCATGTCATTTTGAGGAATACTTCTGGCCACATGGCAGAGAAAAAGACGACTGGGAACAGAACATCATAGAATCACAGAACATTCATGGAAGGGATCCATAAGGATCATCAAGTGCAACTCCTGGTTCTACACAGGTCCAGCTAAGTGACTGAGGGCATTGTCCAGACACTTCTTGAACTCAACCAAGCTTGGTACTGTGACCCTTTCCCTGGGAGCCTGTTCCAGTGCTGGACCACCCTCTCACCTAATATCCAACCTAAACCACCCCTGTCGCAGCTTCATGCCATTCCCTCCGGTTCTATCCCTGGTCACCAAAGAGAGGTGATAGGTGCATGCCCCTTCACTCCCCCTCATCAGGAAGCCACAGACCGTGATTAGGTCTCCCCTCAGCCTCCTCTTCTCCAGGCAGTACAAACCTCGGGACTTTAGCCTCTCCTCATAAGACTTCCCCTCCAGAGCCTTCCCCATCCTTGTTGGCCTCACCTGGACACTCTCCAATAGTTTTGTGTCCCTCTTGTACTGTGGCACCCAAAACTGCACCCAGTACTCAAGGTGAGGCCACACCAGTGCAGTGTCAAGTGGGCCAATCCCCTCCCTGGACCAGCTGGCCACGCCATGCTTGATGCCCCCCAGAATACAGTTGGCCCTCCTGGCTGCCTGGGCACGCTGCTGGCTCATGATTAACTTACTTTTGACCAAGACCTCCAAATTCCTCTCAGCATGGCTGGCCTCCAGCATCTGATTGCCCCAGTCTGTATGTGTAGCCAGGGTTGCCCCTTCCCACGTGCAGAATCTGGCACTTGCCCTTGCTAAACTTCATGCCATTAAGCTTAAAATATATTTAACTNTGCACCCAGTACTCAAGGTGAGGCCACACCAGTGCAGTGTCAAGTGGGCCAATCCCCTCCCTGGACCAGCTGGCCACGCCATGCTTGATGCACCCCAGAATACAGTTGGCCCTCCTGGCTGCCTGGGCACGCTGCTGGCTCATGATTAACTTACTTTTGACCAAGACCTCCAAATTCCTCTCAGCATGGCTGGCCTCCAGCATCTGATTGCCCCAGTCTGTATGTGTAGCCAGGGTTGCCCCTTCCCACGTGCAGAATCTGGCACTTGCCCTTGCTTAAAATATATTTAACGAGGGTAAGCCATGCCTAATTATCCTGATTGCCTTTTCTGATACAATGACTGGATTTATCGAGGAGTTGGCTCCCGTAGTTCTTGTTTAATTTTTAAGTATTTGAACTGGCCTGTTTATTTTGGGCTGATTTTGGTACAGTCAGTACATATTGCACATGGCATGTACTATTTTATTACTGACATGAGAAGAAATGGCTTGTGAATTCACTGCAACTTATCAAGAGCAAATTAAAAAATAATGTCCATAAAAAGACAACAATCACACTGCAGTGGGATGACCAATGCATTTCTAAAACAATGCTTTGCAACAGCTGGTGTCCCAGGCACGAGTTAGTTAAAGCCTGCTGTGTTGATTGATGATATGGAAAAAACAAGCTGCCAGCTTCCCAGAGAGAATCACATGCAGTAGCTAGTTGAGGTTCAGCTCCCTGTGTTGACAGGCTTAGGCAGATTAAGTACTGAATTACGGCCGGCAGTCCAAATCTATCAAAAAATGCAGTCATCTGCAGATGTTTTTAATCTTAATTTGTTGGCATTTCACCTTGCAAAGTGAAGTTCAGAGAGAGCAACTTGCTTCATCATGTAGGAAAACTCATCTGCCAAACGCATAGCTGCCTAAAGCTCAGCACAGGGAAATTCAGGCGCTGTGTGTGTTTGAAGCACCGTCCTCTCCCAGAGCCAAGTGAGCCATGCTCGCCGCAGGCTGGGGCTCACCACGCATGTCACTCGGTGCTGGACGCCTGAAACACCACCTGTATGCTATGCATGCCCAGGAGAGGAGGTCACTCTCCTTCATTCTTAATTATTTGTTACTCAAGCAAATCGATGCCCAACACATACACATGATTGCACACCATAAACCTGTACTGCTATGTACTGTCTTTCAGCTCCAATTTGCAAAGAGCTCACCATCAATTCACTGGGAGAGGGAAAATAACCACCTTAGAGCAGTTACACAGGAACAGGGGGACTCAGGTTCAGTACTTTACGCAAGGAGTTGAGGTTTAAATCCCACTTAGAGTGTCTCAAACACCAAGTTTACAGTTTTTAATCTATAAAATTACCTTTCCATTCTTTTTTTTCCTAAACAGAACACTGCTAATTAAATCACCCAAAGATGTTTGCCAAAAATTTCATTTCACTCCTAAGACATAATATTATAAAAGCTGTGTCTTTTTCTTTTTTTTTCTTTCTTTATTTCTTTTTTTTAAGATCCCTAAATTGCTGATTCAGTGAAGTCTTGCCAGAGGAATTCTCATATTTTCTGGAGGGTTTTTAAAACACAGTGCCATTTTGTCACTTCTTAAGGAAGGAAAACATTTTAAAACTTGTGTGTGCTATAAAAATACAAATGTTCTAGGTGTCAAAAGTCTCATTATGACTTCTGAAAAAGCAGTTTTTTTGAAAGAAATGTGTTTTCTACTATTCCCATGTTCAGTAAACTTACATTGCCAATCAGCTTTTTATTTAAGAATGAAGCAGTTTAGTTTCCTGCTCTATAATGATCAACATAAACTAGCAGGCAGTCTTCATGTCGAGAAATTTTCTGTTACAAAATGTATTCGTAACAGCCAGTGATTTGACGGATCTGCACAGGATGTAGTCATAGCTTGCTCAGAAACAGCAGTGCACCAAACAAGCACTTATCTGAGAAGGAAGTATGGCAAAACAGTAGAAAGCATCTTGATGGACTACATTAGGATTTTTGCAGTCTATCAGTAAACAAGCAATGCAGCTGGCCTAAAGGAATGGCCAGTGAAAGTGATTTTCACCACTGTAAAAGGACCAGAACAAGATGATCACTCAGACACCTTACAATTCCCTCACAACTGTTAGTTTGGGATTGTAGGTCCTGCAATTTTGTAATCTCTCTCCATAAGCAAAGGGAAGCCACTATATTCTTAGAAATAAAGCTTTTAATCTAGGCACAGAAAACCTGTTTCCAGCCTTTTTCGCTCACTCTGGTCCATTTAGTAGCTTTGGAAATATAATTCCTCCTCCCCATGTCTTGGCTTCCTTATCTGCAAGATGGCAATAGCAGCAGTGACTTTCTTTGTAAGGCATTTTGACACTGACAGATAAAAACAATACGAAAATAATAAACTTTTGTATCATTGCAGTTAGAGTTTTAATATTTATGCTGGAGTTCTGATATCAAAGAGCATTATTCTTAATTGTCAATGTGCCTACAAAATATGGTAAATAAGGAACTGAGCTGGTGCTACACGATCAGACACCGTTTTTTGGGCGATCCTCGAATGCCTTGCAGTCTGGTTTAGGGATGGTTTTTGTCCTATACAAAAGTCTACCATAACTCTTTGGTAAGACAGTGAAATGATTGTCTGTAAATATACTTCAGAAAGCAGTACAGACTCCCACAGGATAAAAGGCAATATCAAACACAAAGCATTATTGTACTATGATGCCATTTTTTAACTAGCAGGCATTACAACCAGTGCTGCCAACATCCTTAAAAGTATCAGTTTCCCAAAGTGAAAACGGTGCTGCTGGAAGCATTCCAAATAAAGATGCAGAAACCTGGCAAATTGAGTGAGTATGCTTCCAGTTATAGCTCATCTGAGATGAGTGTGAAGCATGGTGCTGATACCTGTCCTGTAACTCTTTAGATACTCATTATCTAACTTTCCACATGAAAAAATCCCAGAAACTTCCTTCCCCAACAGTTACTGCTGAGTTACTGTCAAAACTCAATGCCTCTTTCTTTCACAGAAGTGGCAAAGAGAGGTAAAATTTCAGATAAAAGTCCTTAAATTAACTTTAATTTAAATTAGGTGTTATGTTCTTACTTAGCAGCATAATTCTGCATTCTGCTGTAGAAACTGGCTGCTCATGGCTTGGATGGATGTACTCTTCACTAGATAAAAAACTGTATGACTGGGCCCAAAGAGTTGTGGTGAATGGAGTTAAATCCAGTTGGTGGCCAGTCACCAGTGGTGTTCCCCACAGCTCAGTACTGGGGCCAGTTCTCTCTCTAATATCTTTAAATGACCTGGACGAGAGGATCAAGTGCACCCTCAGTAAGTTTTCAGATGACAGGAGTGTTGATCTGCTCAAGGGTAGGAAGCCTCTATAGAGGTATCTCAACAGGCTGGATCAATGGAATGAGGCCAATTGTAAGAGGTTCAACAAGGCTCAGTGTTGGATACCCCTTGGGTCACAACAACCCCATGCAACACTACAGGCTTGGGGAAGAGTGGGTGGAAAGCTGCCTGGCGGAAAAGGACCAGGGGGTGTTGGTTTAGTGGGGCCTTGGCAGTGCTAGGTTAATGCTTGATGATCTTAAAGGTCTTTTCCAACCAAAATGATTCTATGACTAAACAGTAACCAACTAAATATAATGGGACTTTTTTTTCCCCCTTCATTATATGACTACTCTGTTAACCCAAAGTTCAAAGTCAACAGAAAAGGAGAGACAGAAAATAGGCATTTCTTTCAATTTACCTGTTTCAGGGTGGGCTCCTATTAAATACAGATTTCAGAGAACTTCTCCTTTGAAATTAGGAGAATAATACTGTGGTATAGTATTGCAGGAGAAAACCTCATCACCCTGAAGATTTCAGACAGTTCCTCAAAGCCATCACACAATTAGCACTCTCTGTGATGATGATTTATTTGGCAAAATCAATTTTACATAAAACTATTTTGATTGCCAGCCATCATATGTTTATCTTTTTCTTCCAGCTAACAGACCTGTGAAATAATATGTCCTTTTTGCAGAACTGTTAACACTTTTGTCACTTCCTAATGGCAATAATATAATTGTTGCATCACTGCTAAGATGTATTTTACTTCTGATAAGCCTATAATCAGCAGCTTAATTATATCAATGAATACAGTTAACCAAAAAATCCTCATAAAATGCACTACTGTCTCCATACAAACGATTGCATTAATTAAAATGTAATGGAATATTCTTGTGGAAATGATTATGTACACTCACTCTCTATGGTCTTCATATTAATAAAAATAATGTAAAATAACATTAAAAAGTGAATTACAGTATGCTTTAACCTCATCAAAACACTAACATTCTTGAGTCAAAAATGCAAAGTGCAATGACTTCGTTGTTAGCTCTGGATGACACTGTATGTCTATCAAATAATCAAATTTAGAGCACTTTTGTTAAACAAAATTAGCCTTGTGGGATAAGTATAAAAATCTTACACTGCTTCTTGTTCCCAAACCATTGATCTGGGTGTTGGAGCAACTGTTTTACTATCAACCCAAACTGAGGGAGCAGTCTATTCCTTGCCAAGAGCCTTGTAAATATTGATTTAAGGATGTGATTTCAACCATGGAGTTAGAATATTGATCTACCCATTGTCGGTATAAGAATAAATTTTACAAAACAAGCGAATTACTAAGAAGATAAAATTGCCACAAGTTCTGTCAATTAGAAGAGACAATACTACTGCTTATAGATCAGAGAGGGAAGAATTTAATCTCGTTAGTTTTCCTCTAAAGACAACGTTGCAAAAGAAAGAAGAAAAAGGTATTATGAAAATACTAACAGGAGAATGGTTATATCAGATGATCAGAATGGACTAAGAAGATTTTCCAACATAAGTAAAAGAGTGAAAAATTATCATATAAGTGGATTTAAATAAAAAGGGGGTTACGGTAAGATACATTGGGTAGTGTTGCTTTCCTGGGATGAACAAAAGCTGATGATTGGATCAATCATGAATATAACCAGCATGTAACAGAAAATCAGATTTTTGTAAGTTAGGCTGAATGCCACAGAGCACCATGGAGGACATTAACATAATCAGAAAACACAGAAGGTCAAAATTTCACTCTCATTCTCACTAGCAAATACCCATACTTTGGTGGTAATGCACCATATTTGCGTAAATGAAAGTTTTGTGTGTACCTCATGGACTAAACTACCTGCTATGTTTACTGGATAGCTATACTAATTATAAAATATTATACTTATTTTAATTCATGTATTTTATATCATTTATATCTATCATATATTAACACTTAAAGATAATAATTATATTTCCGTTTATGTATGAAAAGCAAAACAGAGCAAAAAAGATAGGTATTTAATTGCACTCAGTGTGGATAGATTAGACACACATTCAAGTTGGATGGGTCTTCTGAACTTGATCTCAGGGAAACCTATGAGATCCTCTCCCAATGACCTCTAAAGATCTATTACAAAGGACATGAGCAGTTTCTGTGCGATGGAATGTTCTCATTTTAGACCACCCTGTTGTTGTCATCACAAGACCTCTTAAACACTCTCAAAGTCAGTGATCAGTTTTGGATGAGACAAAGTACTCAGGTATACCATGTAAAAAAGAAAGTCCTTCAAAGAGGAGGAAGAATAAATGAGATGGTCTTATCCACCCCTGCATTGATGGCAAGTATTTAGCAAGTATATCCACATGAACAGATCATACAGCCATTCATAACCATCTTCCTCTTCGCAGTGAGTTGAAGTGTTGCAGTAAGGCAGGGAAAGGAAAAACACATAGAAAGAAAAAGTAACAGTAATGTGAACATCTAACACTGCAAGGATGAAATTAATTTCAGTGCTATGCACTTTTTCTTAATTGTGCTCTGACATTATGACGAGCTCTCTTTAACGTCCTAACTCTGCAGCAAGCTGGTGAAGTCGTCTTAACAAAGTCACAGAGGATTTAATTCTCATACAGTTCCATCTGTACCTCAAGACTTAAAGCTACCTTTGCTTCCTCTTGTACACGGTAAGGGTAGAGGAAACAAAACAAAATCAAATTTTAAAAATTGCTAATTTTGACCGACAGCAGTTCAGAAGACACAACAAGCTGCTAGCAGCCAGCAATTTCCCTTCAATCCCTTATAAAACAAGACAGACATCTGAAAGCCTGTGGTGAGGATCAGCTTATCAAACCACTAATCATGAAGAGCACTAAGGCATCATTAATATTTTAGCTTCTATGCTTATGTAAAGCCCTGGCAAAGAAAATGCCTGGAGTGACTAATTCCAGCTATGAAGTAATTTTTTAAGAAACAATTTAAAGCAAAGCAATGTTTCACTTTTATCAAAAAGAAAAAGAAGCACAAGTATGCTGGTATACAAAATAGCAGAAAAGTTATACTTTGATGGCCCTATTTTCTTTATTCTTAGTTGTTTTCAATATATAGTGAAAAAGTTCTCAAATATTTTCAAGAAATGCTTTTGCTACCTTCATTCTACAATCTTCAAAAGCATCACTTGCAATCTGCCTCTCATTTTAGCATCTTGAAAGGAAAAACCTGCACAGCAATCTATGGCTTAGGAAAAATATTTTTCTTCATTTATAAGTTAGGAAATTATTTTGCAAATAAAGGGCTTTTCTAATTAGAAGTCTGCGTTCAGGACCTCCTGCAGTTGCAACCCAAACTTAGCAGCAGATGTCCTGCTGGGGCTCATTTCAGGAGACGTCCAATCGACTTCTGAAATTTTTTCACTCAGTGTGCATTAAATATGGTATTTCAATATCCAAATTTTAAATGCTCTCTCAAGCTAACCTAGTGATACAGATGGGTAAGAACACTTTTCACTCCTTTTTACATGAGCTCATGCAAGACTGCAGTCAATCACAGATACTGACTGCACTTCCCCTGCCTTCCCTGGGAAAGCAGACTCTGCTCTCTACCAAGTAGTGCTGCTAAATGCAATCACTTTGAGTCCATCACTCTTAAATGTGGACAAAATCTTACCTAAATGCCCCTTCTCATTAAATGATGCCCAGAGCGCTACACACAGAAGTTTAAGTCAGTTCTCCAGGGAACTCTCCGCATGGACAGAACCCATAGCAGGGAATTTAGCAAACCACAGTTTGCCTCTACTAGAATCACAGATGGGTATCTTGCTGGTCTACTGGTAGATAGGAAAAGAGCAATTATCACTAGGAAATTAAACCAAAATGTCAAGAACATGTAAACAAAAACTGTTCCTAGATATGTTTAGCTGAGTCCCTTCCTTCTTGCTCAGAAGTCCATTTTTTCCCATGTGCTGCATTTGTGACGAAGTCATTAAAATGTACATATCATTGCTTGAAACATTTTACTAATCCCTTAACTCTACTAGTTAGATCATTTTTCTTCTACAGGCTTATTGTGAGGACAGCACATCCAAAGAGAAATGAAATCCCATAGACAATAGCTGCTCTATGGTTCCCTTTTCATCTTAATTCCTCGTTTGAGTTAGAAAAAAAATACTCCAAAGCAGAAGTGGCTTCTGTATGTAGGTTGCAAAGACTGATAATAACTTTTCTTAGCATTTTTCTCTATATTTTATATTATTCTGAAGCAAAAGAAAACCTTTCAGTGTTATTGACAATAATTTTCAGTTTCCTTTCCTAGTAGAATTACTTTGCTCCCCAGATGTATTCATTCTCTTGTTTAGTAGCACATTTGATAGATACATGCTGTAGGTAAGACCTAAAACCAACTTGGAATTATATATAAATGACTTTCAAAAGCATATTAAGTAGCATCATAAGTCTCCCTTTTAAGTACTTGATAGACTTCACTGTCAATTAATCAGAGGAATTTATGTGAGCAAATGCTGCCTAACTGGGTTTATTTCATTTCTTGTACCTACCTTTCCCCAACGTTGAACTACTCCTTAACAAAAATCTTTATCTTTCCTGAGCTAGCTCCAAGTAACTATCATCTTGTAAGTCTCTACTGGCTACGTAAATGTCCTGGCTGCAAAGATGAAAATTAATTACCTGACACAATGGCTATCCCATCCTTCTTTAGAGCCAGGGGGAAGACTCATGTCACTCCATGCTGACTGGATGCCACTGAAGGTACAGATACGACTTTGAAAGAAAGGGAAAACAATTTGTGATAGATCCCAATAGAATGAGGGAGAAATAGGAAAGTTAGGAAACTCTGCAGTCCCACCAAATCAGTCCACAAACTGTGACTTAATGGGTTAGGTTTTAATAAAGAGACTAATGAGGCACACAACTACTCAAAAGCTACATCAGAGGCAGACTCTTAATAAAAAGAGCTAGAATCCCAAGCAGGAATCTCAACAGAAATCCATATTAGTTTATTATAATTGATTTGGCATTTTATTCTCAGTTCTCACACTGCAAATATAATAAATAAAATTATAACTTTTCAACAGGAAATGTAGATAAACTATACCTATTTTTACAGATTAAATCATTAGTACCTTGAAGTTTAAATAGGACATAAAAGTTGTATTAGGCTTCTGACATAGCAACCTCATTTCCAAAGGGAGATTACATCTACTCAAGTTCCAGGTGGGCAACAGCACCTTTGTTGGCTGCTGTAAGAAACTAAAATTAAGACTGAATGCATTCCTGTAAGGTGCAAACTGGTTCTGTGGATAAATTTTTCTGGATAAAGTACAATCTCTGCCTGTAATTTTAAAATATATGAAGAAACTTAAAATTAAGCAATGGAAAAAAGCTCATTGTCAAGGACACCTCGGCAAACAGAGCATAAAACTTAATTACGTATGAGCAGCATTATTCATTCCATATACAACCCTTTCTCTCTATGATGTCAAAAGGAAGTAAATAAATTCCAGTTTTTCTTGCAAATTTGTTACCGAATTCACTACATAAAGTAAAATAAAACAATTTTTATTCTAACTTTCCTCCTGAAGGTGGTTTACATTCTAAAATGACTGGAGAGTCAGCTTAAATTTTCAGAAGAAAATTTAAAGGAATGTGATAAAAAGCCACGGTTTAATTTCCTCCCTAGGTAATATACAATCAAAAGAAGCAGAGAAGAGAAAACATCAGAGGAGGAGTTACAGAGGCAGCAAGATGATGTACCCAGAGAGCCTGTCGAGAGCACTGTATCGTGCAGTTCTACTGCAGTTTAAATGGCTTTCTGCTCACATCTTCTCAATGTTGGTAAAGAGGAAAGTATTTCGCTGTTTGATCTGAACAGACACCACTTTTATTACTGGCAGACTTGTCAATTTCAGTTCATTGTACTGAGTGTCAAGCAGCTACAAAGCTGCATCAGTGTGAGTAGTTGAAAACAACAGTGTAATGACTGATTCAGGGTCTTGCCATACTAATGCTTTTCGGGAAGCCCTCAATTAGCTGCAAAGAAAGAAATGGAGATGGAGAGAGGTGAAACGAAAGCAAACGTAAAGATTCTAAAGGAAAGAAAGAATCAGAATGATAATGGATGCAGTAAGGTAAGACACTGCAATGATTAGTATTTGGTCATCTATAATATCTCTATGGCAGGAGGTCACTGTGCTAGATGCCATATAAAAACGCGATCAAATTTATTTCATGCAGTTCTATTGCCTTCCAGAAAATCTCGTGCTTCTGGTGAATGAATCTCACTTTTGACTTCAGCACAATTTTCTTGTAAATAGGCATCAACAGAGACACAGAGAAAGACTTCAGGAAGGAGGTACTGTTATTTTTAATCTCATCATAGAATAAAATTGATGTAGAATCATGCTGTACTTCACAAGCTGCTTTATACCTATTACACCTGCAGAATTTATAATCAAACAAAAAGCTAAGTGTAAGATGCAGTAGTTGCACATCAGAACAAAAATAGCTGCCTACTTCAACACTAAGTGTTTTTATATTTCATTAGGCTTGTATTATAGTGTCAGAAATAAAAACCTAGTCCACTCTACGTTATTTTTCCACTGCCCATAAAATTGTACACCAAAAATGAAACCTTTCAGACATGACAACAAAAAGGATTCAAAACAATTTCATTTCTCCATTCAAGAAAACAAAAATCAATTTAAAGAAAATCTTCTCCCATATAATACTACAGTTTAAAATGCTATAAAATAGAAACTGCTGAAATTTACTGGTGTTGCTAGAGACCCTCAGCTTTAGAAAGCATCTACTTCAGTTAAGTATAGAGGAGCAGTCTGAAATGCTTGACAAGCTATAATCAACATCGTAGCGCTGCTTAGTTATGTCTTAACAATGCAATGTGTGATGTAGCAGCTGCAGAATGGTGACAATCACACGCTATACAAATAAACACACTTTTTACATCAGAAATTTTGGCGCAGTAACTCTTTCTAAAAATAGTACAGCTGAACGTGGAAGTTCTGGCTGTTACACAAGCTTCTACCATGTTAAAGACAGAAAAAATATGCAATTCTATCATTGTAAAGCACAAGAAGCTTGTTGGATTGTCTTCTAAAATTGTGGTGGTTTGACCCTGGCTGGAGGCCAGACACTCACCAAAGCTGCTCTATCACTCCCCTTTGCAGCTGGACAGGGGAGAAAATATATATGGAGAGGCTCAGGAGTCGAGATAAGGACAGGGAGAGATCATTCCACAATGAGCAGCACGGGCAGAACAGACTCAACACAGAATAAAGGAAAGAAAACTCTATAATTTATGACATTGCCCTGCACACCCAGTGACACCAGAGTCAGGGAATGAGAAGTGTGACCAAGTACGGCCTTGAGTTGGCTGGTGTTTACTCTCTCAGCTTCTGGCTGCTTCTTGCAGAAGCCACCCCTGCAGGCCCCCTTCTCTACCAGAACCCAGCCACGCAAAACTACAATAAAAATTTAATTCACTTTGAGAATAACCTTAAGGCCTTACCCAACCTCTTCCACTCTGTTGATTACACTGAATTTCAACTTAAGTAACTACCCAGTTTGTACCATAAAAGTAGTTTTCCTGAACACAACTGCTTGAAGTCCATGTGGAAGCCCTCAGGGTCAGTACTGGGACTGGTCTCTACAGAGAGACAGAGAGCCAATATTTATTTCTCTTCTCTCTCCTCCTCTCTCTTTCTTCCCTTTTTTTTGCTCTTTCTTTCCTCTAGACAAATTTGCAGTACATAATCATAGGTATTTTCATTATACCTTTGCTATATTTAATCCCAATATTAATTTCACACAGATATGCATGAATGTGGATGTAAAACAAACGTTTTAGTACAAATGAGTAAACCAACATTATTACATATTTCAGGTGTCACTATTTTCTGGGTGCAATGTAACCTGCATGACCAGTAGTATTTTATGAATGCTTTATCTACCATAAGAGTCATGTTTACCTAGCTGATGTTTACAAGGTAGGTGCTCTACAAACATGATGCATGCACAAGAGACACCAGCATCAATTCTTCCACATTGGAAATGCCTTTGGAAAATAATTCCATGACATTACTGCAGAAATAATTACTTTGAACTCAGTGATCTGTGACCAAGGCACTCTTAACACATACCGCTTTAGCAAGACAAACTATCCACTTCTTGTGCTTTTGTCAGGACCATCTGACAAAACCCAGTAATTGTTAAAAGAATTAAAATGGGAACACTTCACTAAAAAAGAGAAAATAGCAGAACTGAGTCTTCATGCCATGAGAAGTGGATGACATTAAGACCCAGTTGCACTAAGAAATGAGCATAAGATGAAAAGAAAGAGAATGTCTGGTAGTATGTTGCTGTACTGAGTTTAACTGGGCTTGAATTTGGAAGACCGAATCACCCTTGAGAAACACCTATCCATCTGATATTTCAAAATATCTCTGCCTCATCATCAGATATTTCAAAAACATCAAACATGCTTATACATAGAAAACAACCTTTGAATGTTTGAGACATATTTTTAAAGTAAATGTTTGTCCATTTTTCTGTCTGCAGTCATGTATTTCACTTTTGTAATTGTTATGTTTCTCAAACTCTGCTGCAGACGCTACTTTGGCCAAGTACTTATGAGAGATCACAGCCCTCAGAGCAGAAATGAGCCCCTCGACTCAAGCTGCATTCATCCTCTCCGAAGGAAGCTGAGAGCACTGATGCTCCTCATTTTAGCGTTAGAGGTGTCTAGTGTTGAGCTGAATGACTCTGGTCTTGTGATTTAAACTAGAGTGGCATATGACTCAGAAAAAAATAAGCTGAGGTGTTATGCAGTTCTACCACCAAAATAGCAAATTTTGAAAATTTTTGAAGTCTGCAATTTTGAGTCTTTACTGAATGGCAAAAGACAACTCATCAGGAAGCTTTAACTTTTTTCAGTAGTAAAAAGATTCCCAGTTCACTCTTGCACCACCATTCCCATTGCCTACATAAACAGTAACTAATGGATTCAGCTTTAGGTCTGATTTTTGCCTATCTAGGTCTCCATGCAACAGGAACCAGCAGTTAAAGGAAAAATAAAATGCTACAGAAAGGGGAAAACTTTACCCTCAGAGCATCCTAGAGCAGCCCAAGACAATGGAGCTCCAGTTAGACAGAATAGAGGTTAATTTTGTAAACTAAAGAGCACAAGAAGTACTTGCATTAACTTGGCCATATAAGCATTTACTTTTTTCAGTGTGACTTTACAGCTAATGAAGATTTAGTGGGCTGCATGTTTTCCCCAACTTGATTTTTTTTATACTTATAAAATAAACTGAGTGAAAGGAATTTAACATACTGAAATCATGGCTTTTACACCACATTGGAAGACTTTAAAAGCCTGTACATTTGTAAGATATGTGCAATTCTGAAAGGCAAGCACTGTGATTTCCAGCATAAGAATATAAAAATTCATATTTTATACTATACTAGGCATCCTGTATCTAATTGTCTCAATACAGAGATTCTTTATAAATGACCTGAGTGTCCCTTTGTCTCTAGAGCCCAAACTGTTCAACTACCAACAGGGGAAAGGCGGATTAACTGCACTGTAAGAACATCAAGCAAAACCAGAGTATTTGTAATGAGTCATATGTGTGCTAAATGGCGCCAATTCTCTAGAACTCCAAAGTACCTAACAATTAAGATATCTCTTGAGAGCACTTGGACAAATAAGTAGGTGGCAAGAACATAAGATGGTAACAAAGGAACATCTAATTTTCCCAGGATGTGTATGCATCACCAGCTCAGTGGCCATCCCTCTGAGCAGATAAGGCACAATGAAGACAGTGTAAGTACGATGTTTTACATCTCCACTAGACAAAAACATACACACTAGTATTGCTGCTCACAGAGGAAAGATGCCATTGACGTAGAATGGGGAAAAGAGAAATAACTGTATGTCCACATTAAAAAAAATGAAAATGAGATGATGAAATTTCCTCTCATAGAGAGTGGTTGGGCATTGGAATGGATTGCCCAGGGAGGTGGTAGAGTCACTGTCCCTCGGAGTGTTCAAGGAGAGGTTGGATGAGGTACTTAGGGACATGATTTAGTGAGTCATATAGGTGGTAGGGGGACGGTTGGACTAGATGATCTTGGAGGTCTTTTCCAACCTTAATGATTCTGTGAAGCCTCAAAACTTGCATCTGGTTTCCAACAGTGAAACGCGATGTTCATTTCTTCTATGCATGTATCATATCCCAACAGAATATTGTAATTTGAGGACAAGGGAGAGCATTTTGCAAGTCAGGAAATGACAATATAGAAGGTTTCTCATCCAAGCAAAGAGAAGATTCTATTGCTACAAAAAGGGGTTACAGAACTGTATTGTAAAAAACCACAGCTATTTAGTCTTTACTATCTCTGACACATTTAAAGGAACTTTTTTCAATAGTTCTGCATGCAATTAATTAGCACCCATAACAGTACTTTAAAATATAATTTAATTAAACGTCTAAGCCATTAAACATGATTTTGCTATAACCAGAAAAAAGTCCACAGGCTTTGTACACATATAACAGTGCAGGGCTCTGGCCCTGTCTGGCCCTGTCTGCGCTGACTTTACCTTGGTTGAAATGAGAGCACAATTCACAGAATCGCAGAACTGTAGGGGTTGGAAGGGACCTGGAGAGATCATTGGTTCCAACCCCCCTGCCAAAGCAGGTTCCTTAGGACATATCGCACAGATCCTCTAGCCATCAGACAGTCCAACTGACCCTTGCCTAACTAGTTCCAGCTTAGTTCTGTGAATACAACATACATTAACAGTCTAACAAACTCACATACCTACTGAGTGACCCCACCCTGTGTATAGCAACTTCACACTGCGTACAGCTTTTCTGCATTGACTCATCTGGACTGAGTGTCAGTATCAGTGTAACTGGACCAATAACAAATGCACTGCATTCTAATTATACTTACAAAATATTTATTAGCCTTGATTTCTGAATCCTTGCCTTTGTGTATAACATGTTCTGTCTTAGCCCAAAGCAAAATTTTAAGTGTAAAAAACAGAATGAAATTTAGAAATAACTTCTAATTGAGACTTCAGCCAACTGTCTGTATCATGTGCTCTGCTACTGTGAAAATATAAAGAAGATACTATCAATCACAGAACTTCAGCCGTAATACACTGCATGTTGGTTTTACAAAGCTAAACCACTGATGGTTTCAGAAAGAACTTCAGGTAATTTAATTCAGACCAACAGCACTTTGCCATTTGCACTAGCCCATTTCCATGCCCGTACTGAAAGAGTAGATGTTAAATACTTTTCCTAATGACATAGCATCTCACTTGCACTATGACTCTTGTCCCTTCATAAAAAATTAGTAACTTTCTCTTCTCTAAAATAAGGATTTGTCTTTTCCCATTCCTCCCCAGGAAACTGCCAGAGTTCCCAGATTCATTGCCTCAAGATCCATATAAACCCTCCACATGAAGGCTCAGTCCCAAACCCTTTGTGCAGTTCATTGGTTTGGGATCAGGCCAGTAGCTAGGAAGATTATTTTTGTTAAGCAACTAATTAAAATTTTCATTTAGTTAAGGGGGGTGGGGAGGGTGTGGGGTGTGTTTGCTATCTGTTGATAAGCATCAGCATGTATGGCTCAGAAAAACCCTACAATTACGTGACAGTTTTCAGCTTTCTCATACACAAAGATCACTGCAATGGGATGGAAAGTGACACATAATTGTGATTTGATCCCTAAGACATAATTACTATCTGATTATACAGCGTTTCAGTATAAATACAGGGCAATTAAACAAGACTTAATTCCAATGTTGCAGCAACTCTGCCACTGCCAGCACTATGCGGCGTAGCCTGGTTTGACTGGTTTTTATCCTTCCACTTCTGTACCATGAAGGCACCTGTCTTTCGAAGAACTCCCCATTTTATACTGAAATACACTTTTTCAAACAATTGATCTTATAATTATGAAAAAATACTCTCACATGTCCTGGACTGTAGCAGTACCCAATGACTTAGAATCTTCACAAGACAGCAAAGCCTGCACTAAAAAGCCGGAGATGTAGACAGCATTGGTGAGGACCATAGGGGTGGGAGTCAGTCAAGACTTGTGCCTGGTCCAAATGCTCCTCATCTGTTTTTCTTACATGTTGGGAGTCACTCTCTAGAAGTCTATGGAGGGTTTTTAGTACAAGACTCCTACAACACTTGACATTTCAGAATAGAAGTTGAAAACCACCATAGATACAAACCCTACAAACAATCAGGAATGGAAGGGACTTCCTGGCTCTGGTAGCACAAGGCCTGAATGAAACATGCAAGATCACACAAAGTTGGAAGGTAGAATAGAAGGAAAACAAAAGTTTTCTTAAACTAATATCTGCATACACACTTTGGAAAGGAATTCTAGTACATGAAGCCCAGTCCCATTCCCAACACAATCAGCTGAAAAATCCAATCAAATGCCCATTGTAAGGAATAGCATTAGTTAGTTTTGATTCATTTGCTGCCTTTTAGAAGGACAAGAAGCTATTGCCTGTATCTGTAAAACAAGTTATTTGAAAAAAGTGACTGATCACAGAAGGTTAATCATCATTTACACTGCTGTAGAATGTTTGTTTTCCTCTTGAGGGAAGCTCAGACCCTGAAGCTTACATTTTAAAATGAGATATCCAGTTGCAAAATGTAAGGTCCAAATCTGTTTGTCCCCAACAACGTAAATACAACGCTGAAGTAGACTGTGCAATTTGTCTCTTTATCTCTAAATGAATATAGCAGATAATGCAATTAAATTTTGGAATGTAGAAAAAATAATACTTTGTTCAGAACGACAGAAGGTTTGTACTTGTAAAGGAAAGAAGCTAAATCCACCTGAGAGAATCAGTTCATGTACTGTCCAGCTTAGCAGATAAAATACTGTTAAGTTATATTAAACTGCTTTAGCCTCTCCATCTGATCAGAAAGAAACATTTCCAGCACCATCAGCACTCCCCCACTCCTGGAGACATCAGCTGTCCGGGTAAAAATGAAGGTACCATCTTTCTCCTGCCATTTAACTGTTTGGCTCCACCTCTCTGTGTATAACCTTTCCTTGTAAAACAATCCTTCCCTACCTGACCTCCAGAAATTCCCAAATCCTTGACAGATATTTTTAAGCTTTGCTCTCTCCTCTCTTCTCCCCATTGGTGGTTAGGCAAATGCCTCCACCTACTCTGCAGCACTCTGCAGTGGTGCTGCAGTCAATACCAGCATCCACCATAAGAGAGCAAACAAAATTATGAGCATCTTTTTACAGTCTTCCTCTTTTACATTATATTTGTTCCATTTCAGCTCTATACTGATTAAAAAGGTTGTGGTCAAAACCAAAGTGTAATCTCCAGAAGAGGCTACAGAATTATGAAATCAAGGAGACTAAAATTATATACCAAATTACCTAGTTTCATTATTTTAAAAAAGCTATCATGTGGTTAAGAAACTAAATTCTAAATTATGAGCTGTAGTAAACTACTTCATTGTATATTCTCGATGAACTCAAGGTCAAACTGATTTCCATTTTAAGTACCTATTTTTTCACTCCAAAAAAGTCCCAAGATTCTGGTGTAACCTTAGTTAATGAAACGATGAACCTCAAAAAGTTCACATCTGCCTGTAAACAAGACTGTGCACTCAAATCAAAACTATTCATATGCTCCAAAACTTAAACAGTACCCTCTCTGCAAAAATACCCCAAGACAAGACTAAATCAACACAGAACTTCTATGAAAATGGAGAAAAGCAAAAGGGAGTTAAGTTTAGCCTTGGAAACTTACAGGTACTAAAGATGGAAGAATATTCAGATAGAGAAGCTGACGTCTGTTTTTATAAATTCTCCTGTTCTTATTATCAGTGATTCAGTCCCAATATTTTTGCAAGTAAAACATCCATAAATATTAAACCGGTCTACTTCAAGATTATTTGTTTCCATGTTTTTCTTTCCCAACACTATTTATGATGGATTTTTTTTTAATATAAAATATTGAATTTTTATATTAGGGAACTGAAATTAGATAACCACTTATGTGAAACTCCAATTTTCCATGGTTCCATGCACACAGAAGAAATGAAACACTTGAAACTTGTGCAGTGTAGGAATTTGAAACAAATTAACTTTGTGACCAAGAAAGGCAAAGGAAACAAAGAAATTGGTAATAAAAAACATCCTGAAAGGCCATACAAGCACAATCTCTTCCAAGCTATCTCAATACATACAAGTAGCCAGCAGAAATATTTAAAAGCCCAAACGACACCAGAGATCACAGCTCAAGTGAATTCCAAGGAGAGGACAACAAACATGTATCAGCTTTTTTAAAAGATTACTAATTGAAGAATTCTTCCTTATCTTTCCATTTCCGGTAGTCCAGTGAATTGCATCAAAACACAGATAATACTTCCCTAGTGTTAAGGATCCCCATGCAGGAGTCACTCTTTCGTAGTCAAAGAAGAGTTATGTGATTCTCAAAGCCATTATTAACATCTCATCTGCATTAACCAACTCTCTGAAATAGGTACTACCCTTCTTCAGTTATGCTGTTGACCACTGCCTCCTGCAAGGTCTTTTCAGGGACCCCTAATTTCAGAGCTACCTGAAGTGCGTACACAAGAAACACAGTATCAGGACTTTCCAATGGCTCCTGATTCAACCAAGGAATCGCCACCAACAAGGGTCATCTTCTTCTCATGAGCCTGGCTGTCCATACAGAGAGATCTCTGGCATCAGGATTGCCCTATTTCCAGATTTTAAAAGACACATTTCACAGTTTCACTTTAACCTCATACAGCACCTTTGCAGAAGCTCTGTCACTACCCACTGCTGTGCACTGAACTGCACTCTGAACTGTGAAGACTAGAGCAGCTGAACATATATTTCTCAACCTATTTTCCTCAAAATACTTTTAGCAACATCTACATGTATAGTAGCTGGGAATTTCTCAAAAAATTGGCTCTGCTAACGGTACACAGAGAAATGCCAGCCTTTTAGGAACAACTGTTGGGTAGTTTCTTAATCATGTGTTTTCTTGTTTCTTTCAAGATCAAAGGTCTTTATTGAAAGGGATACATATGATCTTCTCTGTACATAAAACACATAGCCCTTCATACACAAATTACATTTACAGTGGCACGGGCTTGTTCCTTCCTCACAATTTCCAGCTTAATATACCCACCAACTCTGTCTGCATCTTTCAAAAGGTACAACCCTCCTATTATTAATGCACAATATTAACTTACTTGTAACTTACTTTACTCTGTTTACAATTTTTTCTTTAACTTACAATATCTATCTTTTCCAGTATCCACTGTCCAACATCAAGTAACACTGTCTCATTTTTGAGCACAGTGAATTTGTGAAAGAAGAGAGGTAACACACTGCTTCTGGTTGAAGAAAGGAAAAACTATGGGTATTACTTTAGATGACAATGATGAAACTGAAATTACATGTTGGTTTTTTGAATGACTCCACATATGTGTCAGAAGTCTTCACTCCATATTATCTAAGGTGTTATCTCCCTTTTGTATACTTCTATGTATAAATACGTCCATCCTAAATTCCTCTGTATCAGATAAACATATTAATATCTGAGCAAGGAATTCTGCTGAAATTTGTTAGTATGAACACTATAGATATTTTAAGCAGATCAAGGGAAAGTGGTCCAAAGGTAGGAGAAAGACTGGAGGAGAAATTAAAAAACTGCCTTGATATTTTAGTGTAAGAAATGCTGCTGGGCAAGCATACCACCAATTAGGGGGAAAGGTTCCCTGTAATCTTAGCTATTATGCGTGCTCTTGATACCAACCATTATTTTGGTGATTTATAGGCTTAGTTTACATACCATAGCCTATAGCCTATGGTGTGAGAAATGCCACCTACTCTCTACTGCTGTGTGAGAGACTCAATGAACCTTTATATAAGAGTGATTAGGGTCTGCTTCCTAAATTTTCCCTCTAATGTTTTGTGGTCTGCATGAGAAATAGAGAGACATATATCTGAATATATGCAACAAAACAAAACATAATGTACTTTGCAAGTGTTTCCCCTGTGATATTATTAAACTCTTTTGATTCTCAGCTTGTGGGTTGCACATAAACCAGCAGGCAGCTTTATGGAAACACTAATGCTCTTCAAAATACCCTGTTTCCAAATAGCAAATGTTACTCCTATCCTAAATAGAAATTTCTTCTCAAGGTTCCTCTGAAGCATGGAAAGAGATTCAGCATGTCTAGCATTTGCTAACACAGCACAGGAAAAATAAGCCTTAGAAGAACTATGCTGACTATAACCACACCAGCTTTTCCAGGAGCTTTCATGTGCCAAGTGTAGCTATTCCAGGCGCCAGAATGGAAGAAATATCGTACAAAAAAAGGCTGCTATAAATCCTCTCTGTTCCCTTTTATTTAAGAAAGGTTCTTCAATAACCAAGCAGAAACATTACCTTGCCTGTCTGCCTAAGGATATGATTTTTTATTATGTTCCAAATCCTGGCAAGAGAGATGGGAAATACCCAGCATTGTGAATGGATCTGAACGCGCTCCATCAATGCTTCTACATTCATGGCTTTTGGCCCCAAGTTGCAACACCAAGAACCACCGGACTCAAGAACCTTTCAAGAAAACCTGTCACACTCTTTTTTTTTTGGTTTTCATTATACACAGTCCTTTGTTATAAAGAACTTAAAGACTGATCATCTTTAGTGAATTTAAAATGCTCCTCTGCACTCTGGTAACCAAATCAGCTAGTAATGTGTTCATGCTTTATTTTGCTATCGAACACTTTGTTCATATTTAATCATAGCAATTATTTCTATTGTGCTTACTCCCTGCAATTTTATGTTGTACAGATTGACAGTTATCTGAGCTAAAACAATTGCTTGAAATAATTTGTTTATTTTTATTGCGATTATTGTCATTCCAGTTCTCTCACTGAAAGAGTAGAGCAATCAAAGTTACACATATTTACATGTTATACCATTTAGTATCTAAGCTGTTCTTTTCCTTGGAGTTCAATCACCTACTAAAAAAAAAAAAGAAAACAAAAAAAAAGCCCCAAAACCCACGATGCAAAGAACAAATAAGTAAATGAAAATGTTACCTTCTTACCCCTCTGAAAATGTACAATAAACATGGTAATAGTAACATGAAAAAATAGCTACAGCATTATTTATTTTTGCATTGAAGTACTACGGTGGTTTGGCCCTAGCTGGAGGCCAGGCGCCCGTCAGAGCTGCTCTATCAATCCCCTTTCCAGCTGGACAGGGGAGAAAATATATATTGAGAGGCTCAGGAGTCGAGATAAGGACAGGGAGAGATCATTCCACAACAAGTGGCATGGGCAGAACAGACTCAACATGGAATAAAGGAAAGAAAACTCTCTAATTTATGACACTGCCCTGCACAGCCAGTGACACCATTCGGGTAATGAGAAGTGTGGCCAGGTCTTAAAGCAACTCCCCCCACCCCTCCCTTAGAATCATAGAATGGAGTCATAGAATGGTATGGGTT